>NNCF01128545.1:113022-170896 GCA_002313205.1 Laupala kohalensis | reverse complement strand
TTTTTGGCAGCGCTGAGACGTTGCTCAGATCGCGCTAATTTGTCGCAGATCACATGTTTCTCCGTCGCAGCGATTAGATGCTGACGCGAATCATATAGAATTTTTGTTGGCAGTGCTCAGATCGATTTTTTTAATCGGAGTTGAGATACAAGTTTCGACAGCATTGAGATAAGTTTGTCGGAACGCTTTGCGGGTGAGAACTAGACATTGCGATAAAACGCGGAAGTTGGTTGGCGCTGCTCGCAAATAATCCACGAGGGAGCCGTGCTGACATCCGTGAGGGACCCTCCTCCTCTGCATTCCAACAGTCAGGCATCTTGTACAGGTATTCTGCGATCGTTGGCGAATGTGAAAGCCATCATCGCAGTGCGCTTGCGAGTCAGTATGTGTTTGATAGTGGCTACCAGTATGAGCGAGAACATTAAACTGAATGAGTGCTTTGATTAAACTCAGTCGCTCGGAGAGGTAGGCCAATAGAATCAGTGAAATATTGGGACTCAGAAGAAGTTCAATTAAACAGTAAATATTAGCGTTAATTAGGAGTAGAATCAGTGCGTAACTTTGTTGCAAGAAATAAATGTGTAATTGTAGTGTTAAAAATTGAATAGAATTAAAAACAGTGAAGGTTTATTTGATGATGATGATAAATGATGACAATCTTAACAGTTAGTAAATGTAAAATGATAAAGCCAGTGATTATTATTTGTGTTTTTTTGGTGGGAATGTGGCCCCTCTGATCGATATATGATTAATGTTTATTTGAGTCTTTTGGGAGAGTGTAAATTGTGCTTCAAAGAGTTATTAAATGTTTTGTTCATTGCTCGAACACCAGATTGTTTTGTCCTTGTGAGTGGCTCCCATAGAAATGAGTATTTAGTTCCCTAAATAAATAAAAAGAGAGTCACAATATATATATGACTACATGAAGGCAGGTTTTTATTTATTTGTTCATTTTACCCAACGAAGCCAGGACATTGAATCCTTTCACTTTTTAATTGAAAGTAAGCATGTGGGTCATAGAAACTTGGTATGTAGGCAGTAAAATGAAAGAAATACGGAGGTGCATTAACTACTAAAATTAGCACGTATATTCACCATACTACATAGTACAAAATCAATATTTACATCAAAACTTAACTACAAAACATTGAAAACTGAAGTTAACGAAAAGAAATTTAAAAAACACGCCAAAGTATCCAATTTATATCCTTAAAAGTTCTCAAAAAGTGAAGTTAATGAGTGGTTCAGTGTTTGGAGGGTCCTTGGGTCTGATATGGTCGTTACAGATGGAGTGTATAATGGTGGAGAATAACTGTAACTGATCGTCGAAACTGAAGACGAATGCTGTGAATTATTTGAACTAGATGGAGGATCCTGTTTCACATTGATTTGCACGGAGTGGTGAAGTCGAGTAACCAAGCTTACCTCACAAATGATGATATTTATTGCTTTCTCTGAGAAAGTTAGTGGTCTTGTCTCTAATGTATGCAATTTCCCCTCCAAGCTTTTGCAATTGTCGTAATGTTGCTGTCAGGGATCGATAAGGTTTCCAAAAGTGAACATACTTTTTGTAAAGGCAAGTTTTTCTTCGATATCAGACCTACAGATGATAGAAATACGGACGCCGACAATTTCCAGTACCAATGCCCGAAAATCAGGAAATACGAATTTCCATCAATACTCCATTAGTATTGACCGTCAATCCAATATATTCACATTACACGGTCAATATTATTGTCAACATGCTAAGGTACTATCAATATTATTGATCATGTTAAGGCCCCTTAAGGGGTACCGCACACTGGCGACTTTTTACCTTAAGACAGATATAAGGTCTATATTAAGACCGTTTGTCGCCAGTGTGCGCAGTGCCATTTAACTCAACGCTCAGTCAGACAGTCGCGAAACAATTAGTCAGGCTGAGGTGAAAGCATGGAGATATAGGAAGGAGACGAATAGGCGTTTGTAAGTGGACCATTTTTTGTCGTTCCACTAGATAGCACTGCGAGCACATTTACCTGAGCTTGAGACACGGAATAACACTTAACACTACGGAGAATTTGCAAGTAAGCTGTAACTAACTTGAGAAAGGAATATGTATTCTTACAGTTTCTGACATGAAAATGTTTGTAGATGAAATATCTTGATAAACAACAACTCGTCGATAAACAACAGGAGCATTATATACCCCACTTCGTACATAACACATGATTCAGTATAAGTGAAATTATGCACCATGCAAACTGATTGTTGATATGTTCATAAATATCACTTGATGTGTCACAAAGATGAATATATTATTGGGAATTTTGGCCATCCAGTTGCGAACTACAGGAAGTTTTGTCTTTCTTCTCACCGTAAATAAATATTTTGGGAGGTAAGGAAGCTTAGTTTGGATTGGCCCCGGCTGTAAAAGAGCCTTCCCCGTTCAATGATTGAAACCGTTCCATCAGGAAGCTTGGTTTCACAATAATACATTCCTTGTGAAAATGTAAGTCCACAACGAATTTCCTGCACTGAAAACAATATCCTTACGGTGAATTGCCCTTCTCTATTTGTCAAGAAGTTCTCTGTCCTATAAAAAGTTTTGAATTATTTTAGTTTCCACACACAATGATTTCAATAATGCTAGCTGACAAAAATGTTATGACGCTATATTAATAGCTTGCTAAAAGGTAAGCCTTTTTAAGGAAATTACACTCAATATTGTGAAAAATATCTTGCAATTTACTACTTGAAACCTATAAACGTAATTAATAAAGCCTACAACTAGATATCTACAACGTCAATGAAGTTCGCTCACTAAGGTTTCTGTAATTTAAAAAATGCAGGGTCATGGAAACATTTTCAAATGCATAGTTATCTATAATTGTAAACTCTGTACAAGTGTCACAACTGAAAAAAGGAAGAACTGAACGTTGGTCCAAAAGGGGCATTCCAAGGCTTCCCAACAAAGTTCGTTCTTTAGAAAGGACAAGATTATTCCAACCATTTCACGCACAATTCTGAGTCAGTGACGTCAGAAGAAGCAAACAGCATACAGGGGCGAGCAATTCTCGATCGTTATAAGTGCTAAGCGGAAGCATAGCAAGAGGACGAGCTATGGGTCTTGCGGTATGCAATCAAATCATACAGCAGCACTACAATGGTATTTCGCGTAGTATTATAAAATGTTTAACTATAACTGAAAATAGCTGTCGGGGAGAGGTTCCTGATCGGAAGCTAACGTTGACGGATCGGGAAGTACGCTTATTTCTCTCGTAACTCGTTCCTCGGGATTCGTTCGTTCACGAACGTAACATCTCTAGCGAAGTTCATTAGTCAGGCAAGATGTAACTGGAATGCCCCATCAGTAGCGTTACATATGTATTAGGGATGTTGAAAAATAACGATGTATCATATCAACCATAGAACTAGGATAGTGTAAAGCGAGCGAGCAAGCTATGCAGTAGAATGAAATGTGTTCCAACATGACTTTAGGCAAAAAGTAGCGCGGTGAATTTGAATTGGTAAAGGCGGGCAGTGACCAATGCTAGAGGAGGTTTCTATACGTGCGTGCGCTTTCTGCTAGTTCGAAGGGAAATCAATGGTTAAAGGAGACCTCCTATGATAGTTTGAAAAACATGAACAATAACCTAATCACCTTATAAGTAGACTAATACAAACGCTGAACGCAAAATAGAAAACAATATTTAGCTGAGAAACCTCTATTAATGTTTGTCTGACCTATGTAAGGTACAAACCAAAATCTTATTTCAAAAACTTATTATTAAAAACAGTAAATAATCCAGACGTTATAACAATTATTAGGTTAGCAATAGGAAATATCGAAAATAGGCCAGTCTGTAATGCAATATTTTCATCAATACAAGGTAATTAATTGAAAGCATATATACTACTTCATAGCGGAGAGAATTGAATCATTTATTGTGATTACCTAGCTAAAACCTGTCCCATGCAAATAAATTATTTCCCTATAATTGTAATGCAGTACTGACTTGAACATTCTTTTAAATTTAGAAAATAGACAAGTAACTCAAAAGATATAATCATTTATGTTAAGAGAATGTGTGACTTAACCCCCCCAGGGGACTTACATCTAGTAAGTATGTGTTTGGCAAACACGAGGCCCCGAGCTGAGTCTGGCATTACTTTCACTTGTGTAGGCTCCTTCCTTTCTCTTTTCTGACCTACCTTGGTCACCTCTTGTTCTTTTCGATCCCGACGCTATTAGGGCTAGGGTATCTTTCATTTTCCTCATTTTTTGTCCCCCAATCATTTTTTGTCGTCAATGTTTTGATTTTTGGTGTTGAGATATGTTATGGTATGTTGTAATTCAGGAGGGTTTTTAGTGGGTATGGTTGAGTCATTCAGCGAGTCCCACACGCAGGGAGAGTCATGTTGGCTCTCCCTAGTGCGTAACTGCATTTTCCCTACCTGTACATGTTTTCAGGGCTCCAATGACCTCGATGTCGACGAGTCGTAAAACCCCACAAAAATTGCCTCATTTGTGGATATATTCTTAAATTTAGGCACTTGGTAGTCGCAGACCTTGTCACATTGGCAAGATAAAGTTTTGGACAGACTATTTCCGAAACATCTAAGCGTCGATATATCAAACGATGTAGCTACAAATTCTACAAAGCGAGACATAAGCCATTTCTCACTTCGTCGAATAAACGTTGGCGTGTTGCGTCGGTCAAATCTCATTTCAGTTGGACTCCATCTCAGTGGAAAAAGGTACTGTGGACAGATGACTCCATTTTTCAAGTTTCATGTAGAAATATTTGCCGAAAGGTTGTTAGGAAGAAGGAGTAAGCAAACGATCCATCCTGTTACAAGCGCGTGGTTCTTAAGCCAAGCTTTGTGATGGTGTGGGTTTCCATGGTACCGTATGGGGTTGTCAATTTGCATTTTAGTACGGGTACAATTAATGCTTCAGACTATATACGCGATCTTGAAGTGAATCTACGCCAATCAGTGCAGAGATTGTTTGGCAGAAAACTATCTTTTTCAACACGACAACGCACGGCCACATACGGGGAAGACAAACATGGTAACGTACGTAACGTGTCCCTGTTTTAGACTGGTCAGTAGCAAGTCCGGATCTCTCCTATACAGCATATATGAAGAATTCATAAGAGGAATATGGCCCAGCGTCGTCCCCGCAGTATACAACAATTACAGGATTATCTGTAGCAGCAATAGTGAAAAATTCTTGCAGACACATTGAACCATTCAGTGTCGTCCATGTCTAAACGTCTTGCTGCGGTTATCCACCGTACAGGTGACGTCACCTCTTGGTAATCCAACCGAACGAACATTTTTTATTTTCATTGTGTAAGGGAATACACTTGCATCATATCTGGGCCTGACACTGGACAGAAAAATGTCCTGGAAAACCCACATCCTTGAGTTGAGGAAGAGACTCCTCCAACGAATGGCTCAACTGTCACCACTCCTACGCAGCAAGGTCATCCACCTAAAGACCATACTACGGCTTTACAAGACATGCATCCGTAGTCTTGCTCTCTATGGCTTCGAAACTTGGGCCACAACCCACAAATCTTATCAACGAAAGCTCATATGCGTGGAAAACAGGATTTTACGCATGGCAGTCCATCGGACCCGAGGTATAACTAACAAATCCATCCGCAGAACCACAAATATTGATCCCCTTTATATTGTGATTCACTCACAAGCATGTACGGCGGTAAAGAAAGCGTTTGCTTTTGCCCCCAGAAATTTGTTTTACCATTTCCGGTCCCACCTACTCCTCCCGTGCCATATAGAAGGCAAACGTTATCCAAGTGATATACTAAAATTTCCCCCCCCCCCGTCATTCCTTTTTCCTAATGTGCTACCGCACATATTTTTATTGTTGTCTATTTACTTTGATTTGTCGTCTTTTATAATATTTTTAATTGTTGTCTTCTATTTAATCTATCCATCAGATGTTACTTTTTCTTAATATTATATTATGTATTATGTACTTCCAATAAACTGCTCCATCCTGCAGTGCTCCTCAATCCACCCCAAAATGCTCTTCTTCAAAATGCCCGCTTCCTCTGAAACGCTTTAGCTTTACTTGTTGATACTGTAGTGCTTAGAGGCATCAACAAACAATGGGAAATTTCAAAACCAGTCTACCCCGGAGACATGCAGATGAACGAGGCAAGGAAGTTAAATTACTTGTGCTGGGAGAAGTAAGCACAGGATCCACCACACCTGGAGCTGGAGTTGCGTAGGGCATGGAGGTTGAAATCAATGTGTCCCCTGAGGTGGAAGGTCCGCAGTCCAGCACTCCTTCCAGTGGCTCCGTTCCCAGGTCTTCAACTTCCATACACTCTACTTCAGTAGCGATGGGGTGATCTGGACAACATTAACAATAACAGTTCAACATAAACCTAATATAGATAATCGTAATAAATAAATCAAATTGTAAGAAAGTACTATTTTCACAAAATTTTCATTTTACAAAACACACTGCGAAGTTAAAAATACTCTTTCATAAAGATAAAAAATTATGTATAAGACCTTACATATTTGTATTAAAAAATTCAAAAAAATATTAATAAACCAATTTGATTAAAAAGAAAAAAAAAGATATGTTCTAATATTGACTCTTCCACTTCTCATATAAGTGGAACAATAATTGCAAGATAAAATTATTTCCATTAGTCTTAGAACTTACCATGAGTTAATTGGTATTCACTGAAATCCACCAAATTCCCCATTGTCTGAATACAAGGAGATTCTGCGAGTAAAACACAGGAATAATAGATTGCCAGTTAAAACGACGATACAAATAAAAAATAATTTTAACCAAATGTACTCATTTCTTGCATTGTCAACAACCTGGTGAAAATTGTGAGGTTCCGGGACTCGAACCGGGTTTGCCTGCAGTAGCCGCAGGTGTGCTGTCTACGGCACCACCCACCTCCAATTTCTAAACCAGTCTACAAAAGGTCCCGGGTTCGAGTCCCAGTCCATCGCATTTTCACCAGGCCACAGACGATTCAAACTTTTTTCCCAAAATTTAAAAAAAAATTCCCAAAGTTTTAAAGTGAGTTAAAAACAAATACTCACTTCTAGTTGGAATTGATCCCACCTTGAGGAAAACGCTCACTTTTTCAGGATTGCGATCGGGGTTGGAGTAGCAGGAATCCTCGAAATAGAGAGAGCATAGAACTATATTCTTCCATTTCGGGATATACCACTCTCTGCTGGGTCGTATGTCGAAAAACACCAACCACCGATCACACGNACCGGTCACACGTACTCATGTGGGCAGCTTTCCCGGGGATTCGGTGGAAGAACAAATTCTTGTTTTTCCACCTCGTGGCCCCACAGAGAGTGCAATTATTACTGTAATGTTTCAAAAAATACAATTACTACCACCTCATCGAATACGTTAACATACTATACACTCCACGAAAAATAAATTACTTACCCGGGCGGAGACATTTCGGCACTAATTCACACAAACAGCACACAAAAAATCAAAAAATCTCGTACACTGCTCGTACAACGCACAGTTACCACACATCACGCAAGTCAGCAGCAGTACGGCGGGCGATGGCGGTTGCCGTTGTTAGCTTTCGAATCAAAGTTCTGAAGTGTTGAATAAGAGCGATCTAGCGGATGGCAACGTCACTATTACTGGCTACACTAGCGGTGTCTGACGGAAGTCTTGGGTACCCGAAAAGTCGACCATAACCACCTATGAAGTTCCGTGGTCCTGCTCANTAGCGGTGTCTGACGGAAGTCTTGGGTACCCGAAAAGTCGACCATAACCACCTATGAAGTTCCGTGGTCCTGCTCACATCTGACGCTTTGCGTGTGGGCATCGTTCCTTTGTTACTGATACATATACGCTCTGTACAGAAGTTTTGAAATGGCTCTTGTAGAGAACACATAACTATCGATAGGTTCAACTATAGACTACCATCAATATTTATTCAACTGACGATGGTTTCCGCTAGCTACGTTTGAATTATCTCGCGTGCCTCCAAGAGTTATCTGTAGCTTTCTTACAAACTTCAAACGCCTACACAGGATGGTTTTAAATCAGGAGGATCGATTCCATTTCTGATTGGAAACGTAATGGTATCTCTTTTTAAACTCGGTGGCAGTAGTTTGACCATTTCTTTTTCTTATTAGGTGAGTAGAGCAGACGGGGATTTCCATTGGGTTTCTATAAGGCAGAAATAGATTTAAATAATTTCCGTTTATTATTAAATGCCGTTCAATAATGAAAACTAGGAATGTCGACATGCCAGTTTTCATTATCTAAAATGCATGGTTACTAGAACAATAGGTACCTTTCAGATGTTTTCTTTTGTGAGTGTTAATTATGATTTTTTAATACTGTCACACCGGAGCCCGGCTCGTATAGAATTCTAATAATAATAATAATAATAATAAATTTATTGTCAAAAACAGTACAAATTGTGTATGACCACATGGAGGACAATAAACTAATTTACTCTCCGGAAGCAAGCAAGGGACCATCCCATCAATTCCGATCAACGGCCCTAACGCAGAGGCGGATTCAAATTTTTTTTGCATAAGTTCTTAGATAAGATAAAAAGTTAGCTGCGAGTTATAAAACTAATAGAATGTCAATATGTTTGTAATTTTACGCAAAAAATTACATGTACACGTTATTATCGAACTATAGATTATTCTGAGTATAGTGTTTAAAAATCACAAGAGTTGAAAAAAACACTAAATTCACGATTTGTTGTTACAATAAACACGCCCCTAGACAAAACCTAGAGAACCTGTATAATAAAACCGCCTCTACCCGAAGGAAAAACGGAGAAAAANATCCGCCTCTACCCGAAGGAAAACCGGAGAAAAACCCGGGCCAGGATGGGGCTACAGAATTTATGTACACAAACGTGCCAATGTTGAGTACACATAAAACTAAATTAATTTGAGCCATAAGACAACACAATCATGCAAGAAAATAGTTTTTGAAATTGTTATAAGTTATTTAAAAAGGGCGATGAATATTACTACTATTGCGTGTATAGTGTCCGTGAACGAGACTGTTTCGTATGAAGCAAGGGTGGCACTTCAGTAATTCGGTCTTAACAAACACGACCGTTTCATAAATATAAATGCAGGGAAGTGTTAAGATATTTAATTCCTTGAATAAAGGTTTACAAGAGTTTCGGGGGTGAGATTTACAAATTATCCGAACTATCCTATTCTGAAAGTTTGAATACTCTGACCGGAATTACCCTGTTGCATCTAAATCGGAAGCGGTTTTCATCTCCGGTGGTGGGTTAGGATAACTCAGTTTGGATTTAGAGAAACTCGCTTGGACTGCCCTGTCATAGGTCTTGGTGAAAGGTTAAAACATGAACTTATGCAAAATATTAATAGAATTTAATGAATTAAAGGGCCCTGAGTGGGCTTGAGAATACGTAGTTACATTACTGCCCTTCTGGGCGAATGATTACAACATTCTAACATAGCTTGCCGTAAGGGCTGCTTGCGCCGAGATCCGACAATGTTCCAAGTTGTTCATACTGTCAGGTAAAGCATCGGGCCCGAAGTTGACGACTACCCTCGTAGCCACGGTGAAGGATTCGTCGGCGACTCGTCTAGCAGCGTCAGCGCTCGGTTCTCTGTGTCTCCAGAAGCTCTCGAGTAACGACGACAAGAAGAAAACAGACCTTTTGGATGCGTGTCCCTTGCCTTAAGTAAGTTCGGGAAGAGGGCCGCGGGGGTCGGTGGGTGCAATGGGTTACGCCTTGGCGGGGTGGTGGAGACGTGTTTCCATAAGGATTGAGTACGAAGGCGTAGGTGGTGGGGATCATCCATGGAGATGGAAAAAGTTGCACACGACACTACATTTGTCATGTAGAAGTGGATGGGCGTTGTGTATATATTTAGATGCAACAGGGAAGAAGGAGGGAGGAATGTCATATGGAGGGGATGTCTGGGTGCGGCTGCGTCGGCTTTGTCACATTCCTATGTGTCATCTTGATTGACCACATAGTAAAACAAAGTGTCTCACCACAAAGAAAAACAGGAAAGGGTTCCTATCTCTCGCGGCTGGCGCTGTGTGGATCCGTCTGGAGGCCCCATTAGGGGCCTGAGTGCATCCCTAAGTGCATTGAGACCACCGGAGGCGAATCTAAACGAAAGGGCAATGGGAAAACAAAAAATACGGAGTAAGAGTCGTCATGTCACCCCGTGACAATACTTAAATAGAGGACCCGATTTAAATACTTATTTCATTGTATTGTTTGTACCGTTTTTGTTTTTTTGTAAAATTACATGCCTACGTACATCCTTTCTTTACTATCCAAAATCGAAAGTAACCATTTTCTGGTTCCCAAACCCAGAGGTTTTCCAAAGTTCAAAATTAGGTAACCAGGTATCTATAGAATCCACTACATTATCAAATCGTAAATTAAAATGCCCACCATATTAAAAGTAGGTGTATTATTGAAAGTAGGTTATCAATTGAACTGTAACGGAAATAGATTGGACTCGATTTGGCCATGTTTTCTCTGGAATTACTCTGCATAATCTACGTGACCGGAAATTTGAAAATTGTTTGAAACTGTCGGAAACTATCGATAGTTATCGATTTAGTCAAAATTATCAAACTAGTTCATTGCTTGCGCATGACTGATTATATTGTTATGATTCTTTTTACTGTTTTACGTATATGCAAAAGAAAAGATGTCAAACTTTTACATTAATAATTTAAAAAGTCTGCGTTCAATCTGATCAAAAATCTACATAACTTGGTACATTAGGCAAAAATCATACAACACAGTATACGTGCTACTAACAAAATATGACAAAAATACGAATTTGCAGATTTTATGTCAAAAGTGTACGGTTTTTTAGAATTTTATAAATATCCATTTTCTTGTCAGGGAAAACCTAAATGATAATAAATTTATTTTCAAAAAAAGCAGTACAAACTGCGTATGACCACGTGGAGGAAAATAAATTAATTTACTCTCCGAGAGCAAGCAAGGGATCATCCCATCAATTCCGATCAAGGGCCCTAAGGTAGAGGCGGATAGCAAAATTCCAACAATCTCCTGTATAAGATAAAAAGTTTACTATATGTAATAATAGTAATAGAATATCAACAAGTTGGTAATTTATCCCAAAAATCTATTTCACATGTACGAATTATTACCAATCTATAGATTATTGTGAATGTAGTGTTTATAAATAATAAGAATTGAAATAACACTAAATTCACGATTTATTGTTTCAATTGATGCATATGCAGTTACCGACCACCCACCCCTTTGTTGTTTTTAGTTCTTGTCTGGCCTTCGCATAAGCGGAAAACCCAACGTGACACTGTGCTTCAATCCAGTGCACTATCCCCACAATGTTCAACCACAGCGTTGTGAATTTCAAGAGGTATTTTTCCTCGCAAACTTTGAATTATGATATATGTCCGGTCACTACATGAAATTTGACCAAAGTCATTTTCTCCCTCCATTTCAAACCAGATTTCCCCATATACATATAATTTTTAAAAAATACGCAGGAATACGAAATTAAATTGTAGAAATATATTGTTTACCACTGTAAATTACAGGAGTTTTATTTCAATTATATACTGTGGAAAATTGCATATTATTCACTTGTCACTTAATATTTATTCCACATCCTTAATATCTCCGAATATGTACCTTTTAACTATAGAATATAGATTTAACTATGATTTTGTCCATAGATCCTCGCACCAAGGACTGGCCCCTGATGAGCTCACCTTTTCCAACTGCTGCTATCTGCTTGACCTATGTGTATGTGGTAAAGGTGCTGGGGCCACGTCTCATGGATAATCGCAAACCTTTCGAGATGAAGAAGGTTCTTGTGGTGTACAACTTCTTCCAGGTCGTCTTTAGTATGTGGCTTTTTCATGAGGTGAGACCACAGAAAATTCCTTTCTTTTTAACTAATGTAAAAACCAAAAACTACTGCCTTAATGATCGCATCACTGAATATAATTGGATGCACGGTATCTGTATTCGTTCGGCATATCGATGGGGAGACTACTCAAGGCAGTGTTCCATCGCCGTTTACTCCGCGCGCTCGATAAATGGCTTTAAGAAGCCATGGTGATGATAGTTAATGTACAAATGAGAAAAGGGACGAATGACGATGATTGATAGACAGGGTGGAATGATAGGCAGGGGAAATGGGAGTACCCCGAGAATACCTGCCGCGAACCCACTTGGTCCACCTATACTTGGATCTACCGGGATTGGAACATGCATCATCAGAAGCAGAAAGTGAGTGCGCTATACATTACACCACGGGTCACCCCGCACGGTATCTGCGACTTGGAGATATTTCTGGGAAATATATCACGCTAATCTTTTGATCCTCGTTTCGTGCCAGCAGAATGATTTTCCAATGGGAAAAGATTTAATGGTTAGAAATATCTCTGCCTCTTCTCCTTTTTCTCGTGGGAAACGCACCCGAGACTTATTTCCGACCCGAGACAGGATTGGCTAGCACATTATGAATGCGAGTAGCACACTGATATGGAAAATGACCATCTTAAGGTCAATTTTCCGTATTAGATAGTTCTTCTACAGCACAAGATTTTTAAGTTACAGTTTGAATCAACGACGTAAATTATTATTATTATTATTATTTTGAAAGTGAAAGAAGATAGCTTCGGGGTTGTGGTTTACATGTAGAATGGCTCCACAGTTGACGGTTGTAAGCGTTCTGAATTATGCCTTGCAACCTCCTCGAAGATACGCAAATATCACTTTGTGTCGAGTTGTAATGACGTATTGTCTCTCGCCTAAGATCAGCATGGCACTCGCTTCATACATCCATTGAGGACATTATTTGTCCTTGCAATGATACAAATTTTTTTATTTAAAAAAACGACTCAAGTATTCATGTGTATCCCCATAAGGAGTCCCGAGCATAAAATGAGCTGCAGTGGAGTCCATACTGTCAAGCATCCTAGTAGTCTGTGTTGTACAGATGGGCCTGTATTTAGTATTAGTATTTGTAGTTCTTATTTAAATTTATGTGTGCACCATCGGCAACTTAATACTCAATCAGTCACCTCTTGCAGGGCTTCTGTGAGAGAAGTGTGTCTGTATTTAAGGGGACAATTTTTTTAACACTGCATGCGTTTCCATCAATATCAATAAGTCCGCCAGGAAACCACGGACCTGTATTCACAACATTTCGGTTCAGTAACTCTTCTACTTCTTTAGCAGCAATAAATTTATGATGTGGTCCCCATTGCACAGATTTTACATTCCCTACATCATATCACATTACTCTTTTGAAGAGAGATCGAGGACATCTATCCCTCTGGCATGCTTTCAAAATGTTTCCAAAATTACTAGAAATAAACGTGTTTTCTTAAGTCGAACAACCTGAAATTATTTGTCTGCCCCTATGTTTCATCGACTAATACGGCAATTGCTGTGTCTCTTTACTTTAAAAGTGCTCCTAACCAGGACCGAGATTTTCACCCGATTTTCCTTCGGGTATATATCAGCCTCATTGTTAAGTGCCAACCGATAATGAATTAAACATTTCATCTATTTAATGACTGAAGATTTTAAGTCTCTTTCTAAAGTACCTGGCCTTCGTCGCCAGTCAATAAAATGGACTTCTTATTTATTGTTTGCAAAACATTTTCAGCAATTTTATGAAGAGGCTGGCTCAAGGCCGCCAGATAATCGAATAGAGAATTTTCGGTTACTCAATGAGATTTATTACATTCCCTGGAATATATTTAGAATAAGGGTATCAATTTTATAATATTGTCTTTAGCTTTCAAGAAAAAACACACATAATGAACGTATATGTCGCGTCGAGGGTGACCGTGATGCGTTTGGAAGGATCTTTTCCACTATCCGCCATTGCGGTGAGTCACTTAAGGAAGCAGATCCGTGCATTGGTGACTAGTGCCTCAGCGTGAGTGTCCCGTCTCACTTGCCACACCACTCCCTAGCTAGACGATCCCTTGCGCCCTCACTCCCACCAACGACCGCGTACGACTCGCTTAGGTTTCCAAACACACGGCTGTTTATTATGATTACCCACTGATAGATGACACCATCTGCTGCATCGTGGGAAGAGCCATCCACAACATATATAAATTTCATTGATACGAACTTTTTTCTTTTCTTTTAAACAACTCACAATTTTTGCACTTTTTTAACACTTGTTTTTGTTGTCTTGTTCTTTTGAACGTAGGTTCCAATCGATTGTATTTCTCTTTGGGGTGATTAACTCCCCAGTGCACCTTTGAAGAGTTAATTCGAAATAATATTTTTTTCAAAATATTGAGAAGAGGAACAATTATTCAATACTAGCTAAATCTGGCTGCGCTTCGCTATTACTCAGTCTCATATGAAATGAAAGGGGAAAGTAAATAAAAGTATTCTACCAAACATAGATTCACCGAGAAAACACATCATTTATTCAATACCCTGCGTTGCGTTGCTGTGGCTATGTGGAATGAAAGAAAAGGAAGAATAAAGATGTTATTTCTTTCTTTCTTACAAAAAATCATGTTTTATTGTAAAACTAGTGGATTGACTACAGACGACGATCAACTGAAAGAAGCGAAAGAAATGAGTTGAATTGAATGCAACAACGGAAATCAAAGTAACTCCCATTTCGATTGTCGAAAACACATAACCTCCCGGATAATCAATGCACACCAATGTTAACGAAAACAAATTTTCTCTTCTCCTGTCAAATGACAATTACTAACGATGTTGTTATTGTTGTTTACCAATCTTTTCTCTCTTCTTCTTTGTTGTTGTTGCATATTTTTTTCGCTTGTTTCCGAAAGATAGAAGTACTTATATCGAAGAGCACCGAAGATTTCTCCAATGCGGGAAGACTTTTGTCGCGCCGTGTATAAAACCACTCGTGTATTCGAATGCATCGTTGTGTCAAAATTTCAAGTCAATCGACCGACTACTTTTCGATTTTTGCGAGGACAAACATACGCAGGTTGAATTTTTATATATATAAATTTAATCATTTTAAATAATCGATTTTCGAATATTTTTGGAGTGCTGAAAAGTAACTCATCAAATATAGAAAATTCTAACTTCTACTTATGTGTTATTAAACAATAAAGTGTGAAGGGATAAGTATTTCAATAAATTCAATTATTTTACTATACAGGTGCCCTAAGTCTTTATTGACTGGGATTTCCATTCTTGTGGATTTGTTCACAGACAAATAAATACCAAACCTATTGTTAAATTATCAGTAGATGGGTATTTATTGTTAAGATGTTGTTCATTACTTTTTTGTGTGCATTTTTTAAATTATTAAAATAGATTTTTTCTGTATTTCGTACAATTATATTTTTATATTACCTACAAAGGCTGATTCTTATTTGAAAATTATGATAAATTCTTTTAAAAATCCTATATATTAGACATATCTATTGAATATACACATTGAATTAAATAACTTTATTATATTTTTTCATACACTTGTGGCGGCCTCGCCACAAGGAAGCGCTCGGACAGGCACCGGTCGGGCGAGGGCGTACCCCACCCTCCGCCAAGCCCTTTCACCTAAGGGGACCAGGGGGGTGACTTTTTTTCCCCAGCCCGGAATGCGGTGCCGCCGGCCAGTTGGCTCCGATGAGGCATGCTGGACGCGTCGACGTGTATTCTTACCTCAATAAAGTAAATGTACATCACACCGAGCGTACTATTTCGGGGGGAATAGGGTACCCCTAGGCACAGTGTACCGATCCCTATACACTCATTTTATATTCATTTGAGTAATTAGTAATTATTCCATCTACTGTATTCATGAAAGAGAAAGAGGATGAATAATGGAGAAAAAATGAAGACTGTTAATAAATTGATACGAATTACTTATTAAAACAAGAAGAACTATTACGGCATCGAGAATCATGTCAAGCGCACCAAGGAGAAAGACAATCGATCGGAATTTTACGTTCAAAAAATAACGGCGATAAAAACAAGTGAACCATCTAAGAGTTAAAAACGATCAATTGTTGTAAATTATTTCAAACAAGAGAAAAAATCACATAATTGAAATCGATGTTTTGGTATCGTTAGAGAAACTGTATGGATCGTTATTTATATAAAAAACGTAGACTGTTTTAAACAGATATCATAGCTCTATGATATCGTGAAATATATATATAATTTTTTGTAGACATTTTTGAAAATGTGTATTGAAAATTTACAATGTTTTCAAATTGTAGAGAGTACTATAAATTCCTAGAATTCAGGATTGTAGTTTTAACATTATGTGGGTTTTTTCCCTTGAAAACTGAAGCCAGTGTTATAAAATTGTTACCCTTATTCTATATATATTCCAGTGAATGTAACAAAACTTATTAGCCCAGACCATTTGTAATTTTGAAATGGAAAGTGAATTAAGTAGCGATTTTATTGCAGAAATGTCTCGGGGATCATCTTTCGTTTCATCAAAAAATGGTCGCCCCATACTTTTATTTAAACAAAAAAAGCTGGAAAGTAGTTTTTCCAGTGTATTAAAGAAACCATCGATCTTAGAGAAAAATAAAGCCCAAACAATTTGTGCACAGTCCAGAACTCTCCAGTCCAAAACAATATTATTTTGTAGTCTATTTGTTAGTATTAAACCAATTAACGACTCCCCATTTGGCTCTCTATATGTCTTCGTGCTTGCGTTTGAATCCATGCATATCACTACATCTTTTCCACGCAAGTGTTGAAGTACAACTTTTAATTCACGTAAGTCCTCTGATAAATGTTTACTATATTGACGGTACATATTTGTTACCGCAATTTCTACCCCCATTTTATTGAAAAAGATGACTTGCATGTGCGTTGTAAAATACTGGTGTAACACCATTATTGCTGCTTCTTTGTCATTGACATAAATAGCACTCCATGGGTCATACTTTGAAATTTCTCTAAACGATAGTGGCAGATGTCAATGGCCATTTATTTTATACATCTCCTGATAACATCTTATATTTATTTAATTTGTACACGTATATTCACCAATTTCCATTTACGCAAGTTTCTCCGTGTGCGATATAAGGGATAATCATATCCTAACTCTGTTGAGAATGAAAGCGCTCGTTTATTACTCGAAAATTACAGGACGTATTTACAGGCGCGCGCGGTAGACTGTGAGAGCTAACTCCACTCTCGTCCTTTTACTTTTCGCAGGGCAGCTGGCTCCCTTCCTTCTCCCTCACTCCTCTCACTAAGAAGGAAGTAGGAGTTCTGGAATTTCAAAGGGCTCGGTCCTTTTTGTGTTGCTATTCACTGGCCGCCACAGAAGACCGCCCCCCCCCCGGAAGAGCTGGAGGTTAAGGTAGCCTCCGACCGAAGCGCGATGAATACGTCCCATCGTGTGGTTCATCCGCTTCTGCGTCGGCGGGAGTAGTGGTGCGAGGGCTGGTCGACACTGAGGGGGCGCGGCCGTTGGGGCGAGCGGTAGGGGTACCATCAGGGGCGGCAGTGTTTCGCGCAGCGGTCGGGCGCTGGCTGTCTTCTGGGCGCGGTGTGTCGGTTGCTGTCAAAGCGGTGTTGCCATCCGCCAGGATAAACGCAGGTTTCACCTCATCGATGCTCACACGCTGCTCTCTGTCGTCTCTCACTATCGTGATGGTTTTCGCCTCGCGTCGGATGCCACGATGTGAAGAGCGTCGAACACTTGATGTACACAAAACATAAAAATAAAAACTCCAACACACGTCTTGGGTCCACAGCCAACCACGCTCTGCTAACAATAACCCAACAAAATTAAAGAAGAGTCAATAAAAATACAGCTTATTGTTAAGGTAAAATACCTGATTGGATGCTATAAAAAACAGTTTCATTGTCAAGATGACTTTTTATTGATTAGATCAATAATGCACTGAATTGCTGAGTAAAATTCACACTATTGGATAATACAATAGTTATTTGTTTTTTCAGCATGGAAAAATGACTAAAAATGAACATTATAAATATACAATACTTATTTCACTTTTTCTCGACCGACCCCCCTTCCTTGCTGACGCCAGCTGTTGTCAACGCTCAATTGTCTTCAGTTCAGTTGGTCTGCAGTCAGGTCAGTGGCGCTATCTGTCAATGGAACTGCGAACTTCATCTTTTCAACTATTCGTGACGGTAGCAGCGCTGTCTCTTACCTCGGCTGGTTGCGGAGGGAAACTAATATAAATAATAAATCTTTTAAGCGGCAACATCGATTTTGACCATTCTGCTCAGGCTCGAGAACACACATGTTTGCGATAGGTCAGCTTCAAACTCATTTTGATACCTTTAACAACACGATTGTGTGTCTTGTTGATTTTTCGAAGCGTTGAAGTCCACGGCAATCGTGCCAGTTACGGCATAGATTCGTGATAATGCATCAGCTACAATGTTGTCAGCTCCTCCCCACACGTGTTGAATGTCTGTAGTGAATTGACTTACGAATGACAACTGGTTGATTTGCACTGGGGGAAGTATGCTTTTTCGTTGGAGGAAAGCATAAGTCAATGGTTTGTGGTCGGTGAACACGGTGCATGGCTACGCTTCCAGGATGTGACGGAAGTGTTGTACTGCCGCGTACACGGCGTGAAGCTCTCTGTAAAACGCTGGCTTCGCCGATTGGTGTTAATCGGCCGGTGGGGTTGGGGTGAGCAAGGAGGTTGGCTTGAGAGAGGTTTTCCTTCCACGCCTCGAAAGCTTGCCTGAGAAGTGGTATCCACGGCACGGGCTGTTTTCCGCGGAAGCAGGTGAGCGCGGTTAGAGGGGGGTTCGGTAAAGGGCGGCGGTTGGGAGAAAGCGGTAGTAGAAACTTATCGTACCTAGAAAACGACGCAGCCCATGTGCTGTAGCGGGCCGGGGTAAATTCCGGAGTGCGACTACTTTATCTGGAAGAGCTCTTGTTCCGTCCGCTGAGACTTCGTATCCCAAAAATATAACTTATGAGGAACAAATGTCTGTTTTTTGCGGTTACTAATACTCCGTAATCGACGATGCGCAGAAACAGTTTCAGGTGTTTGGTGCTCAGTTGCATCGCGTGAAAACACCAAGATATCGTCGATATACAGGAAACAGAAGTCGAGTCCAGACACGTCCACACACTCTGGAGCGTCTGTCCGCAATTACGAAGGCCAAAGTTCATGTATGGAAATTCGAAGAGGTCCAAAGGGGTGGTGATTACACTCTTCTGAATATCCTCTTCGCAAACAGGAATCTGGGTGTACGCCTTTACGAGGTCATTAACGCTGAACACAACACTCACAAAGTCTGTGTGAGAAATCATGAATGTGTCTGACGGGGTAAACGTCGGGAATCGTTTGACTGCGCGATAATCCCCGCAAGGGATGCCAGGCGACTGCTTTCTTTGGCACCATGTGAAGGGGTGAGGACCAGGGCCTGTCTGAGTGGCAGGCCGTGCCCTCGCCGAGCACACCGTCGAACTTGCACTTCGCGATCTTGAGGGTTCGAGAGGCAGGTGGCGGAATCGGCACGACACTGGAGGGCCGGAAGTAATCCGGATGTAGTGGACTGTCGAATGCGCGCGAGGCGTTCCGGCTGGCCGCGTGAAATATCGGGTGAAACAACCCCTGCTCGTCCGATGGTGCCCACGGGTCCCGTACCCAATCCTGGCCACCACCGGGCAACGTATCGGTCCGAGGGGGGGAGATGTTCCGCAAGGGACATCGGCCGTTACTCGTTGGGGAAACCTGTCTAACACAAGCAGAGAATCTCGAAAGGGACTACGACGGACCCACCATTGAGAGGGAAACCTTTCTAATAGGGGGTGCACTGTGTTCCACCGCCTTGAGTGCACTACTACCGGGACACGTACCCCACCCAGATCCTAGATACCGCTGGGCCAATGGAATAGATGTGTCGGACAGAAGGGAGAGAAAACAGTGTACCTCGAGTCGTTACCCATCGAACGCTCGAGGATCCATCTTGGATCCCGTGACATGGGTAGAAGACTTGCCCTCGGCAAGATTCTGTGTGTGACGGATCACTCTTGTGGCGTACCTTGATCGAAAGATAAACCGTTCGGTGGACCACTGGACGAACGATCAAGACCCAGCGCACCCTGTACCGAACCTCGGATTCACAACCCGAGCAAAGGATCGGAGGTTGGGGATGTTCACGAAGTGGTAGAGATCCGTACGCGATCTCAGGTGCCACTCAGCACTTTAAACTGAGTAGGCGGGGTAGAGACGATAACCCTCGGGTGAGTGCCCCAACACTCACCTGGTGCCCCTTAATTGGGTTGACCTCTGCCGGGTAGTGGTTTCCCCACCCGTGATCACGGGTAGTAAGCTCCGGCTTCCGATCGGTGAGCATGATTGCTGCTCGACTACTGTTAGCGCACATAGCAGTAGGGAGGTGACAGCTAGACGTCTCCCGTCTACCAGTGCGTCTACTGGTAGGTCTGATCCTTCGGGAAAGGGTCTCTGGGCGTCTCCAACTCCCCTCCTGTAGCCCATTCTGTGCGGGTAGGGAACCCGGAACGCAAATAGAATCGAGAGGTAGCTAAGGTATCCGGGCCCGTGGGATAAATTATGAGGGTTCTCCCGGGCTCATGTACCGGTCCAGGGATGTCACAGTGTACCTGAAGCATGACAAATGACCGCGTGAGTACGAGAAGATGGTGTCAGTCGGAGACGCCGGGGCGAGGGCTTTGAAACTGGACTGAGTAGTGTCTGTAGTATGACAGGCCGCGGAGAGACCGGTCAGTCCGTCGATTAAACAATGATTTCGACATTCCAGAAGCTGGGAGAGAAAGGACGAGAAGCCGGCTCCGATCCTTTGCTCGGAGAAGGGAACCGCGACAAAACTATGGAAAATCACAAAGCAGGCCGATGTTGAGTGACATATCCACTTGGCGTACGTGTGAATTATTGCGACATTGACTGCCTTGAGGTCGCAGTCAGCGATACGGCGTCGAATTTTCATCAGCCGGCGTGGAAAACAACACAGGTCCGAACCAGTGTCGATTAGAAACCTGTGGTTGCTGTTGCATTCGCAAAGGAATAGGCGGCTTTCTTCTGGGGGGCTACTGGACGCCGCCACTACCGGTTGCCTGGAGAGTTTGACGTGTGGTATGTACAGAGTTACCTGCATTGGTGAACATTGTTCCCAAATCGGAAGTGAAACCAGCACGTCTTTCTCCGAGAAGAGCTGGTGGAGGAAATGCGTCTGCGGCTTCGACTGTCTTTTCGATCACGAAAGCGAGAGCTGCGTCTCTGTAGTTCACGCAGTTAGATCTGTATGGTGACTCACGCAGTTAGATCTGAGAGCTTGCGACTCATTTCCTCCAGGCAAACGGCGAGCGCGTCGGTACCGGTTGCGGGTGATGTGTCGTGAACTTCTCGTGGCAGTGTATGGAGTCGCAGGAATAGCGGCGTAGGCGCCCGGAGTTCGGGCGGTAAGGCGGCGGGGAAAGCGACTGCGATAGGTTGGACTTCTAATATCTTGTCCACCATCATTCGAGTGTCAAGTCACCCTGCGTTTGAAGAATAACCTTCACGTGCGTGGAAAGGCGCTGCAGCCACAGCATTCTGAGGAGGTTGTCCTGAACAGGGGTCGCACTCGCCAGAGAACGGAGATGGCACAGGAACTATGACGGCTGCCTGTCACCGGGATCCTCTTCCGTGAGGAGCTGGCGCATGCGTCTTTCCTCCGAGATTGACAGGCGGTGGTTGAGCTCCGTTTTCAGCCTCTCAGTGGGAAGAGCACATGTAATATCCTCCACCTCGCGCGCAAAGCGCTCCTGGAGGTGTGACACTACATAGGAGTATTTGGTTGAATCCTGCGTGATGCCAGCGAGTACGAACTGCGCTTCGTATTGCGCGAACCATAGCGTGGGGCTGTCTTGCCAGAACAGTGGCAGTTTTCCGCTCACCCTGTTGACCTCTAGGAGCGGTGTGGGGTGCGGAGTTGACGCAAGTATTGCTGGAGATGTTGTTGCAGGTCGCGGTTCTGCTGCATAAACAACTCGATTTGCGCGTGTAGTTCTTCCATGGACGCTCCTTAATCTCGGACGCGCGTGGGAGCTTGTAGCGCGGCGCGGTGCGCTGGAAATGATCGAGCGCGGCGGATCGCGAACAAGCTGCAGGGCGTGGGCTGGAAAAACGCGGGCGCGGTAGGACGCAGGCACGCTACAGGGCACGGGCGATCATGGAAGCATTGCTTGGCGCCACACCTTGGGGTCACCAATGTGGGATATGAGAGATAATCATATCAAAACTCTATTGAGAATAAAAGCGTTCGTTTATTACTCGGAAAATATTGGACGTAATGACATACGCGCGTGGCGGACTGTGAGAGCTAACTGCACTCTCGTCCTTTCACTTTTCGCAGAGCGGCTGACCCTTTCTTCTCCCCCACTCCTCTCAATAGGAGGGAAGTGGGCGTTTTGGCATTTTAAGGCCTCGGTCCCTGTTGTATCGCTATTCTCCGGCCGCCACACTCCGCTGTAATTTTTGCTGCAGCATATTAATCATATAGTTGTTTTCTATTATAATTTTCGGTACGAAAACAAATTCTGGACAATCTCGTTCTAATGTATTATGATCGTCTTTTATATTTTTACGATGTCAATTTACTCAAACTTCCTTTTCATTTTGTTGTCACAATCTTTAAATCGGTGCTCCGAAATATCGCAATGTCCAAATATGTCTTTACATATTACCGCCAAGTGTCCGAATCGGTGACACCGGAAACGTAATGGGTTTTATCCTCCATTATTCGAACACTCCGCATATCTAAATATAATCGCCCATATCCAATGATTTTGGTGAAGATATTTGGCTTTGACTAATGTATCCAGTTTTTCCTTATTTTGATTTTTCATTCGTTCCTTGTTTAATATTCTTGTTTTCTTTCAGATTTCATACTTTTCCCCCCTCAGTCTCAAAATTTCGTTCAGCCACCTCCCTCATTCAGTTTTTCTCTGCGCCACTCGCCTCGATTCCAACTACACGAACTTTTTGCAGATGTCGTTTTATCTCTTTCATTTCTATATCATCTGCTGTACCAAGTGCATTTTTTAACTTCTCTTTCTTATCCAGTAATATAATAAGTAACTCTTTCCCAGCTGTTTCCCTCATAGTATCTATCCTAACATGCTTTCCACTTGTTTGTGTCTTTTCTTTCTACCGTTGTTGAACCGTTCCATCACCATCGACTTTCCGTTTTACCAATAATGTCTCCTTTGCATTTATCTTACCTTCCTTTACTACATTCGGAAAAGTTCCAGCACACTTCTCCTTTGATAATTCTATCCCTTCCTTAATCGTTCTCTCAATGTCTTAAATGCATTCCCATTTCCAAACGATCCTCTTCGCGTTGTTCTATCCTTTCCGAAATTCTTTTTCCTCTCTTCTCCGTTCTTTTTTTATTATCTTCCTTAACGTATTTTTTCAACATTTTAATTTCATCCTTAAATATCTCTTAAGAATGGTCTACTTCACATTGTATCTTAATATCCAATTTCACTTTTATGCCATTCTTTCATCTATTATATTAACTAAGTTCTCGTACATCTCACTAATTCGTTTCTGTACATTATGCCAAGTATCTCGTTTTGTTTTGCTATTTCATCCCGTAAGACATCAGTTTGAGACATCAGTCGTGTCTCAAACTTACTTTTCGTTTGTTCTTCCATCCTATTTATGTCCTCCTCCTGAAGCTCTATCTCATTCATAATTTTGTCCACTCTCTGTTTAATTTTCCCAATTACGCCGGTTGCTACCGTTTTCAACTTCTCATCATTCAAAGCTTTCTGTATGATTTCATAATGTTTATGAATTCGTTTGGTCCTAATTCTTTTCCAAACTTTTGTTGAACTATTTTCACTGCTTCCTCTTCCTCTTTCTGACATTACGTCATTACCTTCCGTCGTTCTAACATCTATTTTCCTTGGAAGCACTTTTGGTTTCCCATACATTTTATTTTAGACTTACTTTCGAAACTTTGTTTCCCTTTTACCTTATTTTGTCTAGTTTTCAATATTAATGACCGTCTATTGTCTTGAAATTTATTCTGGAACTTCTATTTATGTCTATTTGTCTTCCCCACTTAATCTCTTTTCAAAATTCTCCCATATAGACCTTATAGCCGAAAATCACCAAAGTTCCCTGTTTTTCTGAAACTGACTGTACTGAATTGTTCAAGAAGTACACATGGCGACTCATTGATGTCACTGTTGTCCTAACTGATATAGTCTGATTCACTCACTTTAATGTACATTGCGTAATATCCTGTGTAGTAATAACGGCGCAGCGGCGTTCTAAGGGGCCATGGCAATTTCCCAGATATTGTTTTAATTAATAAAGTAAGCCACTGCGTCGTTTCTAGCGGATACAAATCAATACAATATATTCTACGCACTTCACAATACCTGTGGATGTAATTTGGTGCTGGTTGGTGGTCAAAAAACTATATAAATTTGCATTCAAAAATTGATCCTATAATTAAGCATCTACTCTTCATTAATATATCTGCAGATGTACTCAATAAAAATTGCTGAAATTTGGTGGCTACACTACAGCAGTTGCTTTCTTCCATACCTGTATGTTTCGCATCCCGTATTTCCCTGTAGCAGATCCATTCATTCTCTAGTCAATGTAAACAACAATGTTGATTATATATTTCATCCTGGAATACTCGTATTCTACCCCTTTCGGCGGAATCGCCTCAAATTCTTGCTGTTATCTCTAATTATATTCTTTTTTTGCGAACTGTGTTAAGAAGACTCATAAATACTGCGAAATAACAAAATTAATCACCAAATTGAGTAGCCCTTTATCGAAGCTTGAACTGCCATATAGTTTTAGTAGTCCTAATACTTCTTTGTATAAGTATCTACATAACGAGTTAGTTGTACCAGTAAGTTTTATTAATTATCCAAAAAGATACTTTTCGCAATTGCTCTAGGAAATAGAGGAATACCGACAAAGGGGGGACGGGACGGACCATTCCGGGTCTCTTATCAGACCGACCTCCGAAAAGCCGAAGAAGGACGAAAAAAGGAATATTTTTAAATTATTATGTGCCTGAAGGATTATGAAAAATGGACTTTGTCTTCTGGACGGACTATTACATATAAATACGCCCTGTTTCTATCTAAAAGTTTATGTTAGATGAGATGATGCTATAGTTTTTCAATATTGTAGAGTCAATCAGTTTTCCATCTTTCTAGCCACACGGGTGCCCGGATGGTAGATACGGCTCTAGGTGCAGAAAGTCATTTAATATTCTTTTTCTATATTTAAGAAAACGTTTCACCTTCGAGAGAATGGAAGTTTATCGAAAAGTCGCCGGACGTCGCGGGCATTCAACGGGGACATATAAGGCCGAGCCTCTTTGACATAGCGAATTTAGATTACAGGTGGTTCAGTGTAGAGACTGAATGGGATTAGTAGAAGTTTTAGTTCTGTGCATGTTGAAGTAAGAAACGAGTTTATATGTAAAGATTTTGAAAACCTTTAAAATATTTATTTTCCATTCTGGTTTTGAATTTTGACAGTTCATTGTATTACACATGTATTGTTCTTACTCTCTCACTCCAGTGACAGGCATAAATGAAAACAAAATGTTTTCCAGGGAAATAAAAGGTTTTCCATGTACTTTTTAAATACATGAAAAAATGATTCATTAAAAGACATTTACGATTTTTAAAATTTCATTATCTGTAAAACTATTATGATATTATGTTCTTGTCACCATTGTATACTACCACTAGAAAATACTTTGGGCTCTTTAGTTGTATTGAACCCTACAGTGATTGCGCGGATGACAATAGTAATCATCTATTTTTTCTGAAAGTTTTCATGGCACAAAAGCATGCCTTCAGATTAATTAACTTCGACATCTATTGCATCACCTCAATGGTTGTCTTTTCTATATCCCGCCCGGTTTCCTCGGAATTCTGTTAGAATGACAGTTGAATGATAAGCGTCTTCCACTCGATTTAATCAAACGCTCCGGAGCATTGGACGTACTTGCAAACATACTAACACTTTTCTGTATGGAGGCCCCCAAAAACTTTAAGTGTAGGGACCTCCCAGAAAACTCCCGCCCAGAGCCTCATGAGGTGTAGGTACGCCTCTGCAGGACCATTGTTTTTTATATTTCAAGAGATGTCTTCTCTGGCACATAATAATTCATCCCAAGATAGTTTTGACATGGGAAAGTAATATAAGATTTTCCTGAAATATTCCTATATAACTGATAGAAAAGGCCATGTCCCTTTCATTATTAATTAGATGGACCCGAATTCTTCATCCTTTTATACGCGAAATATATTCGTTAACTATGTGAAATTCATTGTCTTCGATTACCATACTTTCAAAAGGAACTTGTGCATAGAGCTGAATCAAAATGCATACTGAAGGGATCAAGAGAAAGGCATACTTTAACGAAGTCTTGTATGCCCATGCGTCCTACTGCGCGAGTACAGAAACGGACGATAGTCTGTTATTCGAGTCCCCTGTCAAGTACCCTGACAGTTTTACTGTTCGTGTGACGCCAGTCTAAGGACGACGCATTACTGACCGTCGTTATTTCCAGTAATACAAAAAATATAAATAACAAAAAACATACCTTTATTTATCCCTGTGTAATATTTGAACTCAATCCAGCGACCCATACGGGAAGTATAAATTTATTTCTAAATCGTTATAAAAGTCAAAAACTGTAATTTTAGGGCATCTGCAAAATTACAAACCTTACATTCAATGGGCGATAGCAGACGCCACATTTAAGCAATTTTTCGGAAAATTGCGTCGTTTGAGGCTCCAGTTAATCAGCTATTTCATGATATAAAATTTAATTTTATGAAACAAATTTGATTTTTTCCTTTATGTCTGGGTTTTGGCCTCATATACTCCACTGCGTCGTATAAACACAAAGCTTCTAACGGACGCTGGCACACGAGTTGCACGCGACGATATTACTGTTCGTTCAGTTCTTGGCTGCGTCCCACACTTTTGGCCTGCGACATTCTTATAGAAACGCACGACAGTTTCATGACTGGGAACTACGAATGGTCGTAATAATGGACGAAATAGTGACGAATTTTATTATTTCAAGGGTGCTGACCTGAATATGAAATTATTTTTTGTATAAAATTGGGGGAACATTGTGAAAAATGGCTTGGAAGCCAAAAATGTGAAAACTCATTTTAAATATTTTTTTTCGTTCAACTTGAGATTCTTCGGTTATTTAAAAATATTTCCGTTCTAAATTTTAATACTATAGTTTTCAACTATTTTTTGTAAAAGTGACAAGAGTTTGAAACTCGTAACTTATTTTCCAACTGAATGGTAATTTATTAAATATTTCGTGTGTGATTTTAAGAGTTGGTGAATTGAATTGAAAAAGTTGAGTGAAGAAGTTTCGAGTATGGAGATTTTCATACATTATATTAAAACATAAGGTATAAGGAAGTTTTTCACCATGTTGTAGCTCATAATATGCAATAGCAAAAATATTGTAGAATTGTACAGAGCACTGTCTGCCCTGCGAACGAGGCGCGCGTAGTAATTTCAGCACAACAGGTCATATGTTGAGAAGAACATTACTTCGGAGGATTGTTTATGTACTTCAGAATTTATTCTATTATTAATTATATGTGGTGGCCATTTTATAAAAATTCTCTACTACGCAATATAAAATTGCGCTCAGAACATTATCGAAATCTACACTGAGGGCATTTCTTGGCGAAGTCTCTGCTGCGCATGCACCGCACTGAGCAAGTAAAGAAACGGACGACAGTGCTCTCTCAAAAGTGCGCGTTCAATGTGTCGTCCGTTCTGTCGTGCGACACTACGACACATTTACTGTTCACACGAACAGTAAAAGTGTCGTAGTGTCGGACGACAGAACGGACGACACATTGAACGCGCGTTCTTGAGAGGGCACACATATAACAGACCATTTTCCATTCTGTTTTACTGTTAACAGCCTCCTTGTATTGTACTGCAACAGTCTGTGTTGCCTGTGCAATGCAAGGAACTAATTTTATTATTTACTCTGTTTGCGTTTTAGATGTTAACGCAACGCAACTTGGCCGCATTGACCTTATCCGTCCCCGCCACGAGGAGGCGTGTGTACTCTCTGGTCTAGTCGTGATCTGAAGCCCTATTCTGTAACTTCTTCGATTTGTACCAAGAATTTGATTCGGTTGCTCGGTTCAATCGAAAATTTGTCAAAGGTTCGATTGGGTTCAGAAAAATGGTATTCTGTAAGCCATACGAGAAGGATTCGTTTCGTTCTGAGAGAACTTCGGAAAGTTTCGAAGGGCTCTAATGACCTTTGATGTTGACGGGCCCTAAAACCCCACAAAAAAAACAAAAAAAAAACGGAAAGTTTCGGAACGTCCCACTGAAGGCGAGGCAGTATTGCCGCTTCTCAATACTCTGACCAATCAGCGAATTGTATGTACTGAGAAGAAAGCAACAAACGACAACGCGCGCTATGATTGTTTATAGGTGTGAATTGCCCATTTCAACATGGTGCTTCTATTTACATTTTGTTACGGGATTGTTATTACTAAATAATAGTACGATATGAAAATGAAAACTGTGTGTAATATAAATATAGTGTTTCATTTTTTGGTTGCTTTCTAAGATATATTTTGTTTTTGATCAATGACGCTACGTATATACCTGTAAGATATTACTGCAGTAATATAACCCAAAATCCAAGATAATCCCTTTTCGCACTATACCGACGATAGGTCTTGTTTGCACTATACCGACGAAATGTACTAGTTAAAATACATTTCTTTCATAAAATATTGCTTAAAACATTTTTATTAAAAATTGGCCAATAAGATTGTTTTATGACAAAATATTAAATAAATAACATAAAAGTGAAAATTGAAAAAAAAATTCTTTCAAAGTACTGAAATGGGCATTTTAAATAAAGTAACAAATTCTTGCGTATGCTCACAAGAAGGAACATAAAAAACCTACAAATAAAAAAAAATTCATTCATTTTGGTTCTTTGAGGTTAGGATTAATTCTTAAAGTATTTACACCGGATCAGTTCGATAGTTTATTCATTCACTAGTATTTTGCATTTTTTATTTTTCTACAACCATTAGAACCGGAGATATTAAAAATAGTGTAGCGATACACTAAAAATGCACATTTACGCAATNAAAAAAAAAAAAAAAAAAAAAAGACTTCATCTTAACTTATGTAATGAAAAAGTAAAAACATCCTTCTTACCGATTACATCACAACTTGGTTTTTTTGTTTAATTTCCCTCAACCATGTATGCTCATTTGGACTCTTAAACCGCACTCTAGAAATATAACATTGACAATTTCACACACCACCAAGAACATGCGTGCGAATACGCAAAGGACTTGCCTAGCATTGAATCGTGCCGAACGCACAATCGAAGGGAATCGGTTGTACCGAGACCAAAAAGGCTTTGGTAAATTGACCGAGGATTTGACCGACAAACCGAAGGAAAAGATACCTCGGTTGCTTACAGAATACCACGATTGAGCTTTGCGCCGAAAAGTGACGTCATTTCTGTCGAACCGTCGGTACGATTCCAACCGAGAATAGGATTTCTGGTAGCAAAAAGACAGACACACTTTCGCGTTTCGCATTTATATATTAGTATGGATTACATTGCACTAATAACTGGAATAATAATAAGTGGAACATTTTTTAAGCATTATGTCCAAGAGATTAATGATTCGATAGAAGTACCAAGAAAGAATTAATTTTCTTTCGATAGAGATACCAAGTAGGAATCAATATTATGATTCCATATCATGTTACTAATACAGACTCAGAATTAATGTGAGTCGATATACGTTATCAGTTCGTCTGCTTCAGTCCATTTTTGCTGAACTATTATAACACTAGGTAACAAAATTTTTAAAATGTTTTCTTTGTGTTTGTAGTATAAAAGCAACGTGCTTAACACGAATATGTCGTTAGTGTTTCAGGTGTCTATACTTATCGATTTTTAATAATTTCAAATTGACCGCTTTTTCTGGCTATTGTATTTCTTCAAGGTGAGTACCACTTGGTGGTTCTAATATGGTGGCTCCGTGAAGCTAGCTGGAATGACTTTTTTAATCTCAACTGATTCGAACGATCTAGGGTTTAAATGAAAGGTCTTACTTTGCTTAATTTTTCTCAGGCAATTTTATACTTTGTTCACCCTTGGTTTTTTAACAGTTAATCAATGAAAATATTTTCTAAATTTTCGACATTTTGACTAAGCGTAAATCTTATAAATATGATCACATTATTATGAAACTATTTTTTATCGATGCATTTTGACCTCCCCGACTTTGCTCACCCACTCGTTTTGAGTGCAATAGTCAGTTTTAGCAATAAAAATTTAAAAACAGAAACATGTTTAATACGCATGCACGTCGGCATTTGTTACATATCCGGCGCGTAGTTTGAATTCTGCCACGGTACCAACACAACATAAACCAGCTCAAATACTCCGTCAGTACAACAGTGCTATTCTCGAGAGGTAAATGGTTGATGACGTCATAGACATCATAGGCATTATGTACACTTCAGACCACATGAGGGGCACGAAACTCCTAGAGGTGGTAGTTGGGTAGAGCGTGATACGAAAAATTATCGAAAATATCCGCTAAGAAAGGATTTTACGGAAATTCACCCTTGAGAGAGTGAAATGTTTCTAAAACCTTTTTCTCAATTATTACAGTGGAAATAAGTGATTGAGTAAATCCACCAATACTATAAAATCTACAACATTAATGGATAAAATTCTCTCTCGATATCTATGTGAACGTGAGAAAGAATAAAGTTGGAAACAAATTACAAAATTCACGCGCGTAAAGCCGCGGCGACTCAGCTAGTGCATTCACAATAAATATCACATAATTAAACAATAAACTCTAAACAAATCAGAAAAACAAAAATTTGATCACGTAAGTTTGTTACATTGACCTGGAAGTTACGAAGGAACCGTTGATGGCATAGAATACCCAGCGCCGACCTTTCAAGTATCAACATCGATGTTTTTGGCACAGCGCAGCAGCATGACGGCAGCAACCACTTGGATAAAATGACGCGAATAAGAGCTCTGGCATCTGCAAATATGTCAGAGTTCTTATCTAAAGATTTATTTATTTATTTGCACACACACTCATACACATAAATCATCATGGTCTATTTACTTTTTGTCTCTAAACCCTATTCCTTAGCATAGTGCCATTACCAGGGTTTATAACTTAAGTCTTTCTCTTCTTTTTTAAATTCTCTTTTCTTTTCTTCTGTGAACGAGGATTGAATTATTATAATATCCATATCAGATGGATCATACCGAATGGAAACTTACGCTAACAAGGCGAAAGGGGCAGAATCTAAATTAATTCTTTCACCTATTTCTTACTCATTCATTACACTCTAATGTTTTTTACCATCCTTAACTTAAAACATTCTGCTATTTTAATAATGAAGTCAGCGCGAATTTCAGAAGCATTTTATGGAACAACGATTCGGAAACTAGAATATTTACTGTCGTCATTTACCAATTTACACCTCCCGTTCCTATTTTGAAGAACAAATTTAACTTTCTTACACTTCATAAGGGTGAAAAAGCTAATAACTAGCATGTTATGTATATCGCGATCTGCCAGTTTCACTGGGGTAGTAGAGGCCGCAGGCAGAACTCGGAGGAAGCCCTCCAAAATGGAAGGTTCTAATGACTTATTGTCAGAAATTTTGATTGAAATACTTTAAGAAACCGAAAAAAAGAATTCGATAAAAAAGAAAATTTATAACACTACCCGTAAGAAAAATTACGGCATCCTAGAACGAATGTCGAAAGGAAGAAAAAAACGCACAAAAAACGCCACCCGCACGACACGGGTTACCTCGGCCACGTGTTGCAGTCAGTACTGCGACTACGCGCAAGTCGTCACCCGGAGGTTCGAACCGCGCGCCGCGGGACCACGTGGTCCGCCGAGAGCAACGGAGCAAAGCGAACGCGAAAGACGCGACGTCAGCGAAGAGCGCAAGGAGCGGAGCGACGATCCGTCCTCCACGACGGTCAAACTCGGAATGCTCAAACGCAGTTAGTTCTTCGTAACACAGCACTGGGCTGTCCGCTCGCCCACGTCACGACCCTGTACCCCCACCACCGGAAACTGCGACCAGGCGGCAAACTCTAACTTCAAAGTAATGAGATTGAACCTTTTACTGAGGCCCTGATAGAACAGCGCTGTCCAACTGGCGACCCGCGATTTATTGTACGAGGGCGTTTAATAAGTCATGCAACACTTTCTTTTCTTGACTATTTTGGGTCAAAAAATTGGAATTATGTTCGGGACATCCTTATACATTCCCACGTCATCTTATGTATTTCCATAAACTCCTGATAGGCGGCAGTACTATAACTAGCCTTCAAAATGCCGTCTGCAACTGAAATGCGTTCCAAGAAAACAGCAGTTATTGAATTCCCTTTGATGGAAAACCAGACCATCACAAATATTTACAGAGGTTTTCAGAATGACTACGGATACCTGGCACTGGGTAAAAGCACGGTGACTCGTTGGACGAAGAGTCTGTCAACAGAACAAGGAGAAGAAAATCTGTCGGATCACCCACACGTAGACCGGTCGCACACAATTGTGACTCCTGCAATGTTGGAACGTGCGGACATTCTTATTCGAGGCGATTGACGAATAATTATCAAACAACGCAGTATTCATCTATACATCTCTGTTGGTAGTGCTGACACACTTGTCCACCAGTTTTCCAAGGTTTCCAAGGTTTGCGGCCTCTGGATTCCTCGAAGCATAACTGAAGAGCATAAAGAGCAAAGAAGAAACGTCTGTACCGCGTTGCTTTCTCGTTATGAGGCTGATGATGACGATCTCTTGTCAATTATTGTCACAGGCGATGAAACATAGATTCACCACTTCAAACAAAACGGCAATCCATGTAGTTGTACCGCACAACGTCTCCTTCGGAGAAGAAGTTCAAAATATTACCCTTAGCTGATGAAGCCATGGCTACAGTCTTCTGGGACTGTAAAGGGATTGTCGTGCATGATATCCTCCCTGACGCTCAAACGATCAACTCCGATGTCTCTTGCCTTGTCTCTTAGGAAATTGAAGAAACTATTCCAGCGTGTTCGTGGCCACAAAAATACGAACGCATTTCTCCTTCTCCACAGCAACGTAAGGCCACACACAAGACTGTGCACCCCAGGGGAGATCACAAAAATTCGGTTGAGTGTTCTTCCTTATTCACCCTATTTTCCACCTACCGATTTCCATCTCTTTGTCCCACTGAAGGATGGACTCCGCGGTAAACACCACAGCAATGACGGGGAAGTTATTGATGCAGCAGAAACGTGGCTCAGGCACAGACCAGTAGAGGGGTACTATGACGGCAAACAGGTCTCACATTAACGTGACGTAAAGCCATATAATTGAGATTACGTTGAAAAATAGGGTATTAAGCCAAAGAATTGGGAAACAATATGGTACATTTAAAATGTGAATAAATCCATCCTGCTTTCAGAAAAAAGTGTTGCATTATCTATTAAACGCCCTTTGTACACTACTGAAAACATAAAAGGGCCCATTTATTTTTCTAAGTCTCACGCTCTGAGCAGTTTCGGATTTGTTAAGTTTGCAACGCCTCTCTCCTCCTCCTTCCCCTTCGACTGGGGAAGTTTCCTTTTGGGCCCTTTTTTGTTTTCAGTAGTGTACAATAACAACGTCATGAAGTCCGTTCACTAAGGTTTCTGTAATTTAAAAAAATGCAAGGTCATCAAAACGTTATAAAATGCATAGTTATATGTACTTGTAGACTATGTACAAATATCGCAACTGAAAAACAAAGAAATAACTGTAATATGGCACAAAGGGAAATTGCGAAAACGCTTCGCAACAAAGTTCGTTCAGTTTTTTAAAAAAACGAGAATATCCCATGGCAGACGGACCTCAAATAAAATTTAGGCCAAGCACTTTATTGGTCTCGGTCCGAAATAACTTTAGGCTGACCCGAAATAATTTTGGGCCGAACCCGAAATAACTTTAGGTGTGTGTATATTCACATACGTACAGAAACAAATTTTAACTTTCAAACAGATACAGACACACACTCATACGGACAAACACGCTTTAATACACATATATCATTACTCCTCCAATAACCTTAATGTAAAAATAATTGTTATAATATAATTAAAAGAAATTAATAACTATAAAAAAATAACGCCAAAACAAGATTGCTGTGAACAGTCACACATACTTCACATCACAACACTGCACATCACTGTAATTCTACTCGCTCTGAGCATTGTCTATACCCTCTACCCTCACTACATTGTCTCCATTCACCTCACTACACTGCACTTAAGATGTGCTCCTATTTCGAAAAAGCAAGAAGACGGTTGCGGAAACATTTTATTTTTTTGGTAACTTCGTAAGTGTTGTTGCAGGTAAATTATTCCAATCTACAATGGTTATATTCACAAAGGAGTATTTCCCAATATCTGTTTTCTGTTTCCTACATTTTATTTTACGCTTGTGGTCGCCGCGACTAATGTTGGTTATTTAGAATTTATATTGTTGGTTACTTAAAATTTATATCAGGAGTTCGATTCCCAATGAAATAAATATTATACACAAATAACATAAAAAATTAATTAAATGGATGTGCGATTAAGGTTTTGTTATCAAACAAATTAAGTTTTTTCTTTAAAAAAACAAACAAACCATAACAAAATATAATTAATGTTTTTGATTAAATCTATGTAATAATGATAAAAAATAAAATCTGCCTACGATCAACGAGAAGACACTGGTCGAACTAGGAAATTTCCTAAGAGCATAAAAAGATTGGTAAATTGAATAAATAAATTTGTCAGAAAGCATTGATTGCAGTTTTTAACAACTATTTTAACTGTAGTTACAATAGCTCAATACTATCAAGCAGGAACAGCAGAAGGGCCAGAAATGCACTGATATGTTGAGCAAGATTGAGATGTTCATGGGAACTATATGTCATTAAAAAAAATGAGCTCATTTGCAAGTCCGTACTACTTAATCCACAAGATTTCGTTTCATTCAAACTTTACTCAGATCTCTTCGACAAGATTAGCATTATAATTATCTCTGTATTCATGATTTTAGAACTGAAGGGAAGACCTTCATCGGTGATAAGGTATGAAAATATGGTTTTCACCATTACTTGTTGATTTCTATTTTACGTGACGAAAAATTTTTTTTGCTTATTCCCAGGTTTCTTAATTTTATATTTTTGTACTCTTTTTGAGTCTACTTGAAAACTCCTACTCGTGTCTTTTGTAATATTACTCTTTGTAATTTCAACAGACAATTTTAATAAGATAAAACACTCAACTCGTGAAGTCCAAAACTTATACAGAAATCAACTGGAACAGTGGCGTAATGAATGGTTTGAGTGTCCAGGGAAATTTATAATGTCGCAATACTCTTTAGCAAGTACCCATTGCAGAAATAATTTACAAATTAATAATTTATTTTCATGAAAAGCAGTCACAGAATTTATATTTCCACACGTAGAATAATAAACTGTTTCACAAATAAAAAAATCAATGTTGTAAATGCAATTACAAAATGCGTTTGAGCATAATGAAATTCACTCGAGGTGCATGTCCTATCTAGGGGCTTAAAGACAGTGGCGGATTTAAAATTTCTGCACCTCCAAAAACTGAACAAACGGACTACTTGTTATAAAATCTAAAGAATAATCAACGTTTTTTATCAAATAATTGTAATGGAACTCTTATTAAGCATATGCGTACTGTAATCAATTCCTTAAATTATTCCAAAAATATCCTTAAGAGGAAATACTTATCTATCGGTGCCCATGGTTGACTGGTTATCGTGGCGGTCTCCACACCACCAGAGAGCAGGCTCGATCCCAATTGAGGACAACGAATTTTTAGATAGCGAAAATCCACTCACGAAGTGTTAAACTACAAGCAAAAGATCTATTAAATTTGATACACGTTAATTCAAGTCTCGGTGAAAAATGCTTTCAAGGAGAGATCCCGTTTGAAACACGGAACGACGAATTTCAGGCCGACCCAATATTTCAAGCTTTTTCGCGGCCCAATGTTTCGGGATGGCCCAATATTTCGGGCCGCGAAAAAGCCTGAAATTTCGGGACAAGCATGTCAGACCCTTCTGCCTTGCTTCTGCCTTCTGCCTTACATGTGATACCAGCCGTTTCGCGCGCAGTTATAAGTCAGTGGTAAGGGGACGAGTTACGGATCTTGCTGCGGTACGCAATCAAATCACACAACAGCACTAAAATGGTATTTCGCAGCGACCAAAAAATACGATAGTAGTCACATGGGCAAGACAAAATTTTGGAATGACTATTTCAGAAACATGTACGCGTCGATATATCAAAAGGTGTGGCTACAAAAGGTGCTTCTACAAAGCGAGACGTAAGCCATTTCTCACTTCATCGAATAAACGTCGGTGTCTTGTGTGGGTCAAATCTCACCTCAGCTGGACTCCATCTCAATGGAAAAACGTACTGTGGACAGATGAATCCATTTTTCTGATTCATATGGAAATATTTGCCGAAAGGTTATTAGGAAGAAAGATGAAACAAACGATCATTCCTGTTACAAGCGCTTGGTTCTTAAATGAAGTTATGCGATGGTGTGGGGTTTGCATTTTCTTACTGGTACGATAAAGGCTCCCGAGTATATACGCGATCTTGACGTGAATCTACGCCCATCAGTGCAGCGATTGTTTGACAGAAAACTATATTTTTACCAACAAGATAACGCACGGCCACATACGGCGAAGATAACACATGGGAATCGAACCGAACGAACATTTTTGACTTTCGTTGTACAAGGGAATTGTATTTTTATTTATTTATTGTCAAAAACAGTACAAACTGCGTATGACCGCGTGGAGAAAAAAAAACTAATTTACTCTCCGGAAGCAAGCAAGGGACCATCCCATCAATTCCGATCAAGGGCCCTAAGGCAGAGGCGGATTCAAAAATTTCAGCAAAAGTTCCTAGATAAGATAAAAAGTTGGCTGCGAGTTATAATACTAATAGACTGTCAATATGTTTGTAATTTTAAGCAAAAAAAAAAATTACATGTACAAGTTGTTATCGAACTATAGATTATTCTGAGTATAGTGTTTAAAAATCATAAGTATTGAAATAACACTAAATTCACGATTTATTGTTACAATAAACACGCCCCTAGACAAAGCCTAGAGAACCTGTATGATAAATCCGCCTCTACCAGAAGGAAAAACGGAGAAAAACCCGGGCCAGGATGGGGCTACAGAATTTATGTACACAACCGTGCCAAAGTTGAGTACACATAAAACTAAATTAATATGAGCCATAAGACAACACAATCATGCAAGAAAATAGTTTTTGAAATTGTTATAAGTTGTTTAAAAAGTACTACAGCAATGGCGTGATAAAGTACAAGACGAATTTAACTTTTATTAAAATCAATAAATTCTTTTACATTGTAGAAGCACTGGTGCAGGAGGTAGTTTTTAACCGCTGATTTGAACAGATTCAATTTCATAATGTCTTTTATATTCTTGGGCAGGGAATTATATAGAACGATTCCCGAATGATAAGGTCCTTTTTGGCAAAGAGTGGTTGACACTCTAGGGCGATGAATATTACTACTATTGCGTGTATAGTGTTCGTGAACGAGACTGTTTCGTATAAAGAAAGGGTGGCACTTCAGTAATTCGGTCTTAACAAACACGACTGTTTCATAAATATAAATGCAGGGAAGTGTTAAGATATTTAATTCCTTGAATAAAGGTTTACAAGAGTTTCGGGGGTGAGATTTACAAATTATCCGAACTATCCTCTTCTGAATTCTGAAAGTTTGAATACTCTGACCGGAATTACCCCAGAAGGTAATGCCGTAACGTAAATGGGAGTAAACGTTTGCAAAATATACGCAACGGGAAATACGTGGACTAACTGCGTTAACTAAGATTCGGAATGCGTAACACAATTTGCTTAATTGGGAATTAAGATTGTCAATGTGACAATTCCATTTGAGGTTGTCTTGAATATGGAGACCTAAGAATTTTGTATTTGTAACAGTTTTTAATTGTGTTCCGTTTAAAGAAAGAGAAACCTGGGGTAAAGATTTTGTGATACTATTGTGAAATGACATAGACACTGTTTTGTCAGTGTTTACAATGAGACGATTTGCATGGAACCAAGTCGAAAGGTTAGACAAAACTTTTTGAGCATTGGCGTGTTTACATAGTAAATTAGTGTCATCAGCAAAAAGAACCATTTTGCAATCTGATGTGGATGATGACATGTCGTTCACATACAATAAAAAGAGTATAGGGCCGAGAATTGATCCTTGGGGTACTCCGCAAGTAAGTGGCTTTGTTTCTGAAAGACAACGCCCAAGTATTTTATTTTTAGTATAGGATATTTCTACCTGTTGATATCTATCCTTTAAATAAGACGTTAGCCATTGATGTGGATGTCCACGAATGCCTAAAGAATGTAATTTTGAAAGGAGAATTCCGCGATCGATGACATCGAAAGCTTTGGATAAGTCAAGAAAAACACCCTGAGGATTTTCTCCACTGTCTAGAGATGTGGTAACATCGTTTAAGAAGGAAAATATGGCGCTTGTAGTGGAAAAGGATTTCCTAAAACCGTGTTGATCGTCAGAGAGAATGTTATATTTTGATAAAAAATCTAGAAGACGCTTATAGAACAATTTTTCTAGGATTTTTGAGAAAGTGGGTAGTAGAGATATTGGTCGGTAATTTCCAATATTAAGTTTGTTTCCTTTCTTGTGTAAAGGTTTCACTTTAGCTCTCTTAAATATATTGGGAAACACCCCTTCCGATAAAGAACTATTAAAAATATTTACGAGTGGATTTAATATAGCGTGGGACGAAGATTTAACAATAAACTCAGGTATATCATCTATGCCTCGTGAAAATTTGTTTTTTAAGGAGCTGATGATTCCCATGACTTCACTGGCGTTAGTTTCGGAAGTGAACATAGAATTGGGTATGTGGGTGGTAATAATTGGAGGACATTGATTTGGATATATTGAGTTCGTTATTTTACCAACTTCTGAGAAGTGAGAATTAAACAAACTTGCGATGTCCTGAGGATTTGACACGATCTTGCCATCGTTTAGTAAAGAAACATTTTCTTCGCGATTTTCAGAAGTTGACGTGTAATTGTTAACAATATTCCACATGGCTTTCATCCGGTTGTTCGATTTTAGTATATGCCTGTCGTTTTCCATAACTTTAGCTGCATAGACTACTTTTCGGAGAATAGTCTTATATTTACGAAAATAATTATGGAATTCGGGTGGCTGGTTATAGCGTTTTGAAAGATAATATAAACGGCGTTTGTTTTTTGAAGAAATTCTTATCCCTAGGGTGATCCATCTATTGTATTTTTTTGTGTTAATTAACTTGCGTTTTATGGGAAAACTAGAGTTGTAATGTTTTAGGAATGTTGAGATAAATACATTGAATTTGTCGTCGGTGTTTTGGCAATTGTAAACATCTTTCCATGTTTCTTCACGCAAATAATTTACGAATATGGATTTATTTATGTCATTAAACTCTCTTGTAAATTTGTAAAGGATTTTAAGCGGTTTTAGTGTATTATTAATAGTCAATACTTGAGCAAGGTGATCACTGTATCCGGCGATAAACACTTCAGAGAGATACGAGATTCCATTGTTGACTATAATTTGATCTAGCAATGTTTGAGATGAGCCGGAGAGGCGAGTGGGGTCATTTATCGTAGTAATAAGGTTGAAGGAGTCGATAAGATTCTTGAATCGATTAACTGGTGAATGTGCAGAGTCGGATGTACTCAAGAAATCGATATTGAAATCACCACATATAACGATAGATTTAGTAGATTTATGTGCGATATGTTCTAAAACATTTTCGAAGTTCCGAAAAAATATGTCAAGATCTGATTGAGGAGGTCTATAAATACACAAAACAACAATACCGGTGTCGGTCAGTTCAACTGCAGAAATTTCGAACACACTATCTACGCAGAAGTTCTCGTAGCCTGTCAGTGGAGAAGATAAAATATCATTACGAACGTAGATACACGTACCTCCGTGGGGATTTTTGCCTTTAAAATTTTGCCGACAGTAAGAACTTGCTAAATAATAATTAGAAATAGCAGTATCGTTGATGTTGTTAGTTGAAAGCCAATGCTCTGTGAGGCATAGCAAATCGAATCGATTTTCGTGTACCAGAATTTCAATGTCTGTCAATTTGTTTGAAAGGGATTGGACATTATGATGAAATATAATTATTTTATTTTCGCAAAGAGTTTGTGACTCACGAGAAATGGAATCGACGTTAGATTGTGGAGAGGAATTTGAAATTGGTACAGCTTCTAGTTCCGGATGAAGCTCGCACACAGCACCTGAACGCGATTGTCACCTTCGAGTACCACATCGTACTCCTGAGCGCAAGTTGTAACGGTGTATGGGGGCGACAGGAGGAATAGATGTTGACGTGGGAGATGAGGAAGCAGTAGGTGAAAGAACGGGGACAGGAGAAGAAATGGGTGTGGAGATAGGAAGAGGAAATGGTGATGAGGTAGGAGCAGAGGGAGGTGGAGGAGATGAGGTAGAAGTAGAGGGAGGTGGAGGAGGAGATGAGGTACGTGCAGGAGGAGGTAATGGAGGAGGTGGATGATGTGAGGTCAGATGTGAAGCTAGGAGAGAACCGAAGTGCTGTTTCCCAGACGGTTTCAGGTGTAAACCGTGCTGGGTAAAGTCCTTGGCAGTCAGGTGTGGTTGCAAATCAAAAAATGTGATTTTTGTGTCTGCCAGGTGATGTTTTAGGGAGATGTTTGCCAGGTTAATTTCGTGGTTTATTTGTGGAACGTTGAAGCGTGGAGGCAGGCTAGAGAGCACTATGTTTGTGTGCAGGGAGGCCATTTTTAGTTTCTGTAGATGTTCAGACGCGTTAAAATGTCCACCCAAGTTGATATCGTTCTGCCCACCTATGATGATTACTGTGTCCCGCTCAGTGAGTTTTTTAGTGTAAGTGTCCAGTTCTCGAATAACTTCAGCCAAACGAGCGTTTGGCTTAAAGAAACCGGAAATTCACTTGCATCGTTTATCATAATTCTCCGTTTTACTTCAAACTAACACAAATGCTGTTACAATGTTGTATTCAACTTATCAAATGTTAATAAAATATTTCTTTTGCATATTCATTTCGTTGTGTTTCTCAATTTCCTCATTTCAAGCTATTTCCTGCGTGAACGAACTTCATTGACTTTGACGTTGTACATTTTACACTCAAAAAACTCATAAAATGTGGCTACTTTGTGTTGTAAATATATGCTGTCATAATAAATATTTGGCGTAGTATGTCCGGTGAGAGAAATTAGAAAATTGTGTTCGGAATGACCACGTCATGTTTCACAATATAAGAANGGGATGGCGCAGTCGGTAAGCGCATGAGCGCGTAGAGCTCAAGGTCCCGGGTTCGAATCCCGGTCCCGTCTACCATTTTCATTCGACGTAACATGATTAATCTGTTACCTGGCGGTGAGGTTCACCGCAATCTAAGAGATTTCTATATAAGGTATATGCTATTTATTTTTCTAACTTGAAATTATATAAATTTGAGGATTAAAATCAAAATATCACGTTACAATAGATAAATAAATATTGCTAATTTGTTTTATTCGTCGGGCAACATTGTCCCAAACACCATCCCTTGGCGACGCGATCGATCGAAGGAGTATAGAAAATCGCCCGCGGGCTAAGATAAGCTGAACAGCGCAGCTATAGAAAAATCAACTCCCTTCGTATACTCAGTCTAAAATATACAATTCTTTGTGACATCTCACAGTGTTTGTATTACACTAGTCTTTACTAACTTTTCGAAGAATTGAACGATGCTCAGAATTTTTTTCGAGTTCTAGAAAGGTGTTATTTACCTAATCTCATGGAACTTAAATCTTAAGAGTGTGACGAAATGTCGCCACATGCTTTAATTTTTCTTCGAAAAAGTTTACATAATAATGACATAGGCAGAATATTAACTGCTTTGACACTCTGAAAGTATTAAAAAAGTATTGAAAATTCCAATAATTCGTAATTTCCATAGGAAATATGTACAGCCCTGCGCTCGGGGTAATTGCGACGTAACGTTGCTATCGTTAGCAAGAAGTGTCTATTTATTTTAATTTTCTTAACTCCGGTGTCGCTCTCGTTATTACAGCTATCCTCAGCAATTGTTCATATTTCGGAATTGTTTTACTGCACCAGATAGTATTTCTTTTGAGTGGTAATTAAATAACAAAGTCTAATGCTCAAAGTACGAAATTAATTAATAAATTCTACATATTTCATTATGCATTAATTATTTTTTTCGCGATTGTAGTTTTTGTTACCACATTTATTCAATATTCTCTTGAAAACTTGCATTAAAAGAGTTTTGTGTTTTTCTATTCCAAAACCTAAATGAGGTCCGAATGAGGATATAAAACTGGAGAATTCAAAATAAATATTTACCACCATGAATATACGTTTTTTAAATTTCAGCTGTACACTAATTCAAAAGGGCTGATGGTTCTGGAAAATCGAGCTATGGTTTAATTTTTACCATGTTTATGTATATAGCCTAGTTGAATAAACTGACAATTTAAACTTCAATGAAAAATATGTCCAGGATTGAGGGCGAAAGACCGAAGACTTGGGAAGAGTAACATACAGAAGTCGACGAATCAAGAACACATCACAGTCAACTAAACGCGTGACTGTCGAACACCAATTTTGCTTACCATCACCTTTTTCTGAGAGTTGTACAAACCTCTATGAGCAGTTTCATTTGGCATTTTTAAACAATAAAAAATACTTTCAGTGCGTCTCAGCAGCTAATATTTTCCCTGCGTACTTATTACTATGGACGCTTTCTACTAAATATACCAGTGTAGATTATGACATCGCTCCCAGGAGGCATCACCTTAACGTAGCATTGTCCGTCCGAGTGGTAAGGGTTTGCGAGTTCCAGTGACACTGGAGGCTATTCCAGCGGTTGCGTAGCTACTCGTAGGACCTCCCAAACCGGACAGGTCTCAGAAGAGGAACTAGATAAAGTATGTCTCACAACGTCCCGTCTTTCCTGTTACCTCTCCTCTGCTATCCCTGCACCTGCTGCCTTTTAGAAAGGGAGGGATCTTCAAAGGCTAAGAGAAGGTAACCCCGAATGACAACCAAGGGTTAGGAAGGACTCCTAATTGGATACACAACCTTCCTAGATAGACATAGACCTTCCCTATACTATTGAATTCTGTTTATTGGCGAGACACTTAATAGAAAGCCTCGGAATATACAAGAGACAAGACGAATTAGTAATGATTTTAAGATGTTGAATTTGGTTTCTTGAAATGTACAAACCTTGCGAAGAAAAGAAGCCAAATGAGAATTTTAATTTCCAAATAAATTTTGTTTTCCATGACTTCGGATGATGTAGGTGATATAAATCCCTTTAATACTCCATTGTTATTGTACTCTTGACACTGATTAATTTCATTTTTCATGCATGTTGTTTTTTATCCTTTTTGTTGAGAATAGTTTATTTGTAACTGCGCCCTTCCTTGGCACGGTTGTTTGCATTATCTCTGCAGTCCCATCCTGGCCCGCGTTTTTCTCCGGTTTTCCTACGGGTAGTGACGGATTTTTATTGGGCTGGAATGTCATTAATATTGTTTTATTATTCTCCAATTTTTACTGCACTTTATATCTACAATTCATTTTGGAATAATAAAAAGATAACAGTACGTATTTATTAAATATTTTCTTTTATAATCCACCACTACCCTTGGACCCTTGATCGGAATTGATGGAATGATCCCTTACTGGTTTCCAGAGAGTAACTTAGTTTATTATCCCCCAAGTAGTCATTTGTAGTTTGCAAGTGCTTTTTTGACGAAGTTTACTGAAAGGAACATAACATCAGTATTCATCAACTTAACATTGACTGCTCAGACCTATGAAACTTCTAATAGAGGTGATGAAATAATATGGAGTACCGTTTAAAATTATATCTTAAATAGAAATGACACTTAAAAACACCAACAACAAAGTGGAGGCTCAGAGGAAGATATCTGACAGCTTCCAAACATCTGAAGTAAGGAGACACATGTTTTACACAACTTTCAACTTGTGCTTAGAGAAAGTCTTAAGAAGTCTCGCAATAAAGCCAGAAGACGCAATATTTAATAGAAGTCACCGAAACCCCTCTTATACCGACGATGTTGTAGTTTTGGGACGCTCACTAAAAACATTGATGACGATAACCAACATAGAAATCCCTTAGATTGCGGTGAACCTCACCGCCAGGTAACAGATTAATTATGTTATGTTGAATGGAAATGGGAGACGGGACCGAGGTTCGAACCCGGGACCTTTAGCTCAGCGCGCTCATGCGCTTACCGACTTCGCCATCCCGTTCGCCTTCCGGTCCCGTCCCCCATTTTCATTCAACATAACATAACGAAGTTAACCAAGAAATAGAAGATGCGGGACCTCCGTTTGGTGTGACCAATATAAAGAAAATTAAGTATATAAATACTAAATCAACAACTCCTACTGTAAAATAGAACAACCAAAACTACGACCGAGTAGAGAACTTCAGGTACCTTGCATCATTACAGGTAATAACAATGTGGAAATTGAGGAGAAAGATTATCGGCGCAGGTAAAATATGTTTTCGAACTCTTTACTCAATATTATGTAAAAGACACATTTCGAGGGGTACAAAGATATATATATATATAAAACAATATTAAAACCAATTATAACATATGACAATGAAACTTGAACAATGTCAACTAAAATTGAGTATATGTTAAAAGAATGGGAAAGTAAAATACTTCGCAACATTTATGCACCAGTTAAAGATGATGGTGGTTGGAGAATTAGGTATAATGATGTACTTCTACACAAATTTCCAGGCATAGCGAACGCCATAAATCTTAGAAGGATGAGATGGCTAGTCCATATGCAGAGTATGAGTGATGATAGGACTGTGAAAGAGGTATTCTTGACCGACCCCGGTGACAAGACGAATAGAGGCCGGTCATTGTTAAGATGGGTTGATGGTGTGGAAATCAGGAATTACACAATGGAGAAGTAAAGCATAAGACCGGGAGATGTGGAGAGATGTCTTAAAGGAAGGCAAGGTGAAAGCGTGAGGGCTGTCATAGAAGAAGAAGCAGGAGGAGGTTTCGACTCGCCGCCCCTAAACTTGTTTCACCTCAATAATAATCCTCAACGCGTGCAAAAATGTTGTAAGTTTCTTGAGAATCCTTGTGGTTCTAATGAATGTACAACGTCAAAGTCAATGAAGTTCGTTCACGTAAGAATAGCATGAAATGGGAAAATTGAGAATCACAACGAAACGTAGCAAAATAAATATTTTATTAACATTTGGTATGTTAAATACCGATAGCAGTGGTCTAGTGGTAGCGTCTCCGCTTCCACGTTCCCGCAGAGCGGTAGTAGAGCGTGGGTTCAAATCCTGCTGGGTCGAAATAGGTCAGGTTTTCTGCTGGGGTTTCCCTCACCTACTCCAGACAAAAGTCGGTTCGGTACCGTACGTTCCCCAGCAACCCAATATCTCTCCTTCTCGATTCCCTCTCCCAAGTCCAACGGTTAGGTGCAAGAGCAGACCTCATGGCTTGAACCTCGCCAAAAACAAAAAAAGTGTAAACATAAATAAATAATAAATACAACATTGTAACGGCATTTGTGTAAATTTGAAGAAAAACAGATAGTTATGATAAAAGATGCAAGTGGACAACGAACGTCAAAAATGTTCGTTCGGTTCGATTCCCAAGAGCTCATGTCACCTTTACGGATTACTGAAGCAAGACGTTTAGGCATGGGCGACACTAAACGGCTCAATGTGTCTGTATGCATTTTTCACCATTCCTGCCGCAGATTATCCTGTAATTGTTGTGGGGACGACGCTGGACCATCTTCCTCTTAAGAATTCTCCAAATATTCTCTATAAGAGAGAGATTCGGACTTGCTGCTGGCCAGTCTAAAACGTTACATACGTTGCCATGTTTGTGTTACCTTCGCCGTATGTGGCCGTGCGTTATCTTGTTGGTAAAGATACAGTTTTCTGTCAAACAATCGCTGCACTGGTGGGCGTAGATTCACGTCAAGATCGCGTATATACTCGGGAGCCTTTATCGTACCAGTAAGAAAATGCAAACCCCACACCATCGCATAACTTCATTTAAGAACCAAGCGCTTGTAACAGGAATGATCGTTTGTTTCATCCTTCTTCCTAATAACCTTTCGGCAAATATTTCCATATGAATCAGAAAAATGGATTCATCTGTCCACAGTGCGTTTTTCATTGAGATGGAGTCCAGCTGAGGTGAGATTTGACCCACACAAAACACCGACGTTTATTCGATGAAGTGAGAAATGGCTTACGTCTCGTTTAGTAGAATGCCTTTTGATATATCGATGAGTAGATGTTTCGGAATTAGTCTTACCAACACTTTGTTTTACCCATGTGACTACCATCATATTTTTTATTACAGACCCCTGACTTCTAATAGCTGTGGAGAGTACAACACAAATCGCAGAAAAACACAGTTACCGCAATTGGATTTGTCATTTTGTTTTGCATATACACAAGTGAAAAATTTGGTTTCATGAATGAATACTAATTTTTTAAAAGCAAAAATATTTCAAAAAGCATGATATTTTTAAGGTCTTTGCCTATACGTCGACTTCACAATTTTTTATAAAATAAACCAATGGTGACAAAAGATATTCCTATTCAGCGAATGATCACTGCCATGTTTGTGACAACATTTTTAATTTCAAGCTTCTACGTGCAAAATATAATGAATTTTTTTCGGAAACTCTTCTAAAAACGACTAGACACATTATTAAGAAATAAAATGTATACTGTCGCACTCAAATGAACACATTACAATTAAATGCAAACGTTTCAAACTATTTATGTAACCAACAAGTGATAAATAAAACCATGCTTCCGACTGGGAGCCTTTCCCGCACAGCTATTTCCAGTTATAGTGAAACATTTTATAGTATTACACACCGTAGATCGTGTCAAGCGGAACGTTCCGCCAATTTGGCGCTGCGAAATACCATTGTAGTGCTGCTGTATGATTTGATTGCATATTGCTCCTCTTGCTATGCTTCCGCTTAGCACTTATAACGATCGAGAATTGCTCGCCCTTATATGCTGTTTGCTTCTTCTGACGTCACTGACTCAGAATTGTGCGTGAAACGGTTGGAATAATCTTGTCCTTTCTAAAGAACGAACTTTATTGGGAAGCCTTGGGATGCCCCTTTTGGATCAACGTTCAGTTCTTCCTTTTTTCAGTTGTGACACTTGTACAGAGTTTACAATTATAGATAACTATGCATTTGAAAATGTTTCCATGACCCTGCATTTTTTAAATTACAGAAACCTTCGTGAACGAATTTCATTGACATTGATTATATGTACGTATGACTATATAGCTGTTGTGAAAAATAATTTTGTTGAAGGTTTATCGTATTTCAATTTTTTGCAAATAATTATGATACAACTCATAAATAATAACAATAACTCTCAATTATTATGTCGTGGCTTTTTTTGAGACAATATTTTGTTTCGTTTTGTTTCAGATATCTATGTCTGGATGGTTAACGGGACGCTACAATTTCAGATGCCAACCAGTTGACTATTCAAATCACCCGAAGACCTTACGAGTGAGTTCAATTTGCGGTGTGTAAGGACAAATAAGTTTACAATGCTTGCTAGTGCGATGAGGGTTTAGACTATTTTATTTTAGTACTAATGGTTGTTTTATGTAATTGAAGCAGGATGATAATTGTATCTTGATGCTTTCACTGCCCCCAGTGAATCAGAATTTTGACGTCACGTCAAGTTAGTTTCCGAGGGGGGGGGGCGGTAAGATTCTGGTGTTGGACATCTTGCTGAAGACTAACTGTATAGACTTTTCATGTTTTCTATTAACCGACTAAAATAGGAATGACTAAACACTATCTGCATTTGTACATATTAGGAATGGTGATATCGAAAAAATATCGATGTATATGATATCGATATTTTAAAAATTTATTTTATCGATCATTTGATATATCGAAAGAAAAACTTGCTTAAACTATTTAACGGTACTAAGAATACTATTTCCCAAAGAACAATTAATTAAAGTTCCTTTAGACAAATATCGGTATAAAGAAAACTAACAAACATACTGCCATTACAAACGTATTTGTGGACAAGATTAATTACAACACGTTTTCCTATCATAGAAGTGTGCTTAAAAATATATACCTACCTCTGCCTTAGGACACTTAATCAGAATTGATTGGGTGGTCCCCTGCCTGCTTCCGGAGAGTAAATTAGTTAATGGTCCTATACGTGGCCATACGCTGTTTATAACTGCTTTCTCGGCCATAAATTTATTTTATTTCAGACTTTTATCTTTTACTCTCCTTTTAAATTTAATATTACCAATATTTTTTATAAAAATAATCATTAATATCCTTAAAATATTTCAAATTTCCAAAAAAAAACAACTATTCGATAATTGAATTTTATAATCGATATATCGTTAGAAAATATCGATATATCGAAAAAAATCATTCATATCATAAATGGGGCTGTCCAGGTACATCAACTCCTCCTCAGCGCAGTCAAGCGAAGCCGACTACATTCGACATTTTCATGAATGGAATGCTCGCAAAGGTCTCCTTAGGCGAATACAGTCAGCAGTTGATGTAACGGGAGAGACTTCATTTCATAAATTGTCTTTTTCAGAAAGAGTCAATGTTTTTTCAATGATCATGATCAAGGACCAGACTGCTACATGTAATAATATATCCATTATACAACGGAAAGAAATTACATTTTGCTTTCACTCTTTTTTTTTCACTGTGTGCACTATTGAAAAATGCTATTTTTATTTCACATGTATTTTTATATTTTAGAGACACGAATTATTACTATAGTTGGCAAAATATTATCCTCACTTTAAAAATATTACTCACTTTGGAACAATTGCAAGTTGCAAAGATTTTGAATATTAAGGTGTTTACTGTTCTTTCAAAAATCGATGGAAGTTAATTACAGTGATATGTGGAGATTCAAGAGTGAATGTAATGCAATAAAATTATTAAGTTTAATTCTTTTTCTTTCATAATATCAGATATTAATCTATTCTATCTTCAATAGTTATTTAATTAATCATTGCCCTCTTGATTGACTTCAGCTTTCTTTTATTAACACCATAAAGTAAATATTATTTTTGGTTAGGTGTCTGTTTATTTTAATTTTTGATATCGATAGTTGACCAGTGACTGAATGCACGTTAAGTTGACAGCATCATCTTGAAGCCTCTGGTAAGTACTCTGGATTGTTTGAGATATTACATAAATTTTTCAGTTCTGATAGTTTTAATATTACACTGCATGTTTCTTGTATCCTAGTTAACAACAAGGGAGTGGGTAGCAGTGGAGATGTGATTCCCACTGTTCCCTCTACCAGAATAGAACTGCCCGTTCAAAGAGGTGATAGTTCTTTCAGTTACAAGATTTTGCTGTAGGGATAGCTTGTTCATTGTAAGGAAAATTTTGTGCTCTGTAATGACAATATTCTTGTCTTGCCTTCAATTTAGTAAAATATTTACATTGTGATTAATTTGGTGAAAGGAAGTAAGAATATGGCATAGTTAATAGTCCTACACTGTACAATCTTGTAAAAATTACTAATTAAATCTTCAGCGAACCTAAAAAATAGACAATTTTCATTCATGTATTTTTTGCAACTTTTCCCTTCATCTCCTGTGTCCCTCACTCCTCACATGTAGTTGAGCAAAAGATAGTAATTTGGACGTGAAATTCGTTTATTGTTACATACCACATCAAGCAATGTAAAAATATACATTCTTGTTTTACAGAATCTACATAGATCAAATATTTGATTTTAATATGTGATTTTGAAAGATTGAGACAAGCGTATAAGGTTTGATAGATTTTGAAAAACGCTGTTAAAAATGAAGACAACTGTTTTGGAAAATGCAGCTTTTGAAAAAAAAATGCTATTTAAAATTAACTGAACCCAGAAGTCGACTTCAGCACCACTTTCCCATTGCATTCGCGTTACTGAGCTTCAACTCCAGTCAACTCATTAGATGTGATTGGAAAGCTCCAAATTATACATTTGTGTTAATGTATTAGCAGGACATTTTGACTCCGTTTCAATGTCTAAAAGCGTTGAACAACTTAGTTTGACATCATGTGCTTGAAAAAGTACATGTACATAATAAGTGGCATACGCAAAAAAAAAAAAAAACATCTTGGAGGTGGTTTGAACCTGCAAATAAACTTGGGTTTGGGGTCCAAAACTTTGCAGTCCTTATATTAGCATATTATTTTAATCATAAAGTAATGATATAATAGCTATGATAAGTATTTAAAAGTTACCGGTAGATCTAATTTTGATACTTTACTTCTTCAGAGCAGTATTATTTGTAAAGGGACTGTCTTGTGTACCGACTGTATATAATGAGTGTAATTTACTCAATAAACTAGATAAAACACAGTTTTATGCACTTGTTAAGTTTTTCTTGTCTGATTCTACATTTAAACTCTGGTTTGGTGTTTATGAAATGTATCATTTAAAATAAAAACTTTTGTTTTTGTCTGAAATCTTAACAATTTCCTAGCTGCTTCTATGATCACTTTCCAAGCAGTGCATTGTTATGACACTTATTTCTGGATTGATTGAATTATTTTAGTGTTCTCTTAGTTTGACTTTTGTTGCATGCATTACACGTTTTACAATTTGTTTTGTAAACTATATTATTTTGACACAACATCTACTTAATATCCTCTTTTGAGTAATAGTTAAGTAGACTATTTGTTCCTGTGCATACTTTTTGTTAATTTTCTGATTTTAATATTCTATGTAGTTTGGGAAAGATTTAATTGTTGAAGGGAAATACTACTTAATTTCTTTGCATCTATATCTTGCTATACTTCTAATCTATGTTCTAAATAATATTTTCTCTTTTTAATGTTCCTACTTATAAATTTGAGGTGGCAACAGTATATTTTACTAATTTAATATTACTGTTTCTGAAAATATCATTTGAAAATCCTATTGCTTTGTCTGTTAAATTATATACATGACTTTCTTTTGCGCTAATGAGTTAACAGATAAGTAATTCAATATCATTCCTGAATTAATTCTTTTCCATACATTTACTCGCTGAATGACTCAACCATACCCACTAAAAACCCTCCTGAATTACAATATATCAAAACATACCTCACAACATACATCAAAACATTGAGGACAAAAAATGAGTGGGGGACAAAAAATTGAGGAAAATGAAAGATACCCTAGCCCTAATAGCGTCGGGATCGAAAAGAACAAGAGGTGACCAAGGTAGGTCAGAAAAGAGAAAGGAAGGAGCCTACACAAGTGAAAGTAATGCCAGACTCAGCTCGGGGCCTCGTGTTTGCCAAACACATACTTACTAGATGTAAGTCCCCTGGGGGGGTTAAGTCACACATTCTCTTAACATAAATGATTATATCTTTTGAGTTACTTGTCTATTTTCTAAATTTAAAAGAATGTTCAAGTCAGTACTGCATTACAATTATAGGGAAATAATTTATTTGCATGGGACAGGTTTTAGCTAGGTAATCACAATAAATGATTCAATTCTCTCCGCTATGAAGTAGTATATATGCTTTCAATTAATTACCTTGTATTGATGAAAATATTGCATTACAGACTGGCCTATTTTCGATATTTCCTATTGCTAACCTAATAATTGTTATAACGTCTGGATTATTTACTGTTTTTAATAATAAGTTTTTGAAATAAGATTTTGGTTTGTACCTTACATAGGTCAGACAAACATTAATAGAGGTTTCTCAGCTAAATATTGTTTTCTATTTTGCGTTCAGCGTTTGTATTAGTCTACTTATAAGGTGATTAGGTTATTGTTCATGTTTTTCAAACTATCATAGGAGGTCTCCTTTAACCATTGATTTCCCTTCGAACTAGCAGAAAGCGCACGCACGTATAGAAACCTCCTCTAGCATTGGTCACTGCCCGCCTTTACCAATTCAAATTCACCGCGCTACTTTTTGCCTAAAGTCATGTTGGAACACATTTCATTCTACTGCATAGCTTGCTCGCTCGCTTTACACTATCCTAGTTCTATGGTTGATATGATACATCGTTATTTTTCAACATCCCTAATACATATGTAACGCTACTGATGGGGCATTCCAGTTACATCTTGCCTGACTAATGAACTTCGCTAGAGATGTTACGTTCGTGAACGAACGAATCCCGAGGAACGAGTTCTTTCAGTGAGTCGTTCATTCCAATCGTTCCTTTAAGTGAACGGTCGTACTTCGTTCACCTAAATTTTAAAATTGCTCGTTTGCTTTAGTTGTCGCAGAAAATTTAGTGATAGCGTAGTAAATATATTGACTCAACAATAGCCAAATCTCTTAATGTGTGAATTCCATCAGAATCAACATATTAAACACAGCAACATAGCAAAACATGAAATGACATTATCAAAATAACATAAAAACCTAAATATTTGTACGCTGTCAGCTGAAAAACTCATTATAAATTTTATGTTCGGCCCATCTAAAAATAGTATATGTTTAACAATACTAGTCTTAAGAAGTGAATCAAGTTTTTCAAAAACACTGTTTTTGAATTTTGTGAAATGTTCATTATTTTTTAGAAAATTATCTGTATATATTTTTGTATATCCTCAAATAGTTAATCCAATAATATCGTTCTTTACTCAATCATTTTTCACAAAATCTTTTAATGTTACCATTCATCGTTGCCATAAATCGTCAAGAACCGACCTTTCAGAACAAAAATCCTTCTCGAAAGGATAATGAGTCGGTTCTGTGAGTTCTTTCGTCTTTCGAGTCCAATCATTTCTGAGTCTGACCATCGTTCCTATTCCGTATACCGTTCACGAGTCCGACCATCGTTCCTATTCCCTACTCCGTTCACGAGTCCGACACAGTCCAATCGTTCCTTCGTTTCACTGTGTAGGGGAGTCGCCACTGTAGTCCAGAAAGAAAGTGGCATTTTCAACGAATCGTTTAATCGTCCTCCCAAAGAAATAAAAATATATCAACCACATTAAAGCTCTTCAAATTCACGGCATTTAATCTTTTTTTTATGCGCCGTTGTACTTCTGTTGATTTAAGTAAAACACTTCCTCATGTAGATTAGTTTGGATTACAATGGAATGAAAGAATTTATGACTGATATTGTGCAATTTTTTAAAATTTTCTAGTCCAACCGTTCCTTAGAAACCTACCAGCCCTTTGATTCCTGTCGTATTTAAACTTTTCAAGTGGTACATTGGTAATTCAGAAAAATAATCTGTAGTGACAATATGTTAATTCTGGTAATTATATTATGTAGTGTTTAGTGCTTAAATATTTATCAATGTTACTCTGACAATTTATTACCGATAGCGGTGGTCTAGTGGTAGCGTCTTCGCTCACATGATCCCGCTGAGCGGTAGAGCGTGGGTCTTCGGCCGAATTAGATGACGTTTTCAGCTGCGGTTTCCCTCACCTATTGCAGACAAATGTCGGTTCGGTACCATATGTTCTCCGCCAACCCAACATCTCTCCTTCCCAATTCCCTTACCCACGTCCATCGGTTAGGTGGAAGAGCGGCTCTCATGGTCTGAACCTCGCCAAAAGATATTAAGAATAAATAATAAGAAACACATTAAGTAGATACATAAAAACATTTATATAAATTATTATAGCATTAAAATAAAATACTATCAAATAAATATAAACTCAAATTCTTTCCTTTCAATCTTATAGTTATGGCTTGAGAATATGGAATAATGACGAACCCTCAAGCNCCCCCCCCCCCCAAAAAAAAAATGGAGTAAGTCACATTTTCCTCTTTCTACATATTACTGATTAGTAATAACAGTTTGTAACTATTTAGAAGTTATATTAATTATCGTAGCATTAAAATGAATTCGTATCAATTAAATATCAACTCCTCTCCCCCACCCTGCCACCACTTACAAGTGAGGGAAAACAATGTAAACGATGGAACGACATTGAAGGAACGATTCCAGAGAGGGAGTGAACGGTGAACGACTCATTCCTTCTGGTGAACGAAATTTCGCATTCAAGGATAGGTTTTATCACGAGTTGGCAAACAAAACAAACGATTGGTACTAGCTGACGTTTCGGAACATTTATTGCTCCATCTTTAGAACTATAATAGAAATTTCGCATCTCTATGCGAATGGAATAGGAAAGTGGTGCTGAAGTCGACTTCTGGGTTCGCGCATGCGCGTAGGGCAAGGTATCGGAGCGACAATGAACAAGGAACTGTTTTATGTTGCCCCTGTTATGTTTTAATAAATCACTTTATTACCAAGCTTTAGATTTACAAGAGCACTCTACGGTGACTCATGCCTCCATAATCCGTCTCTACTGTGTCACGAGCGTATCGCAGAAAGCTGTTCAATTTACATTCATCAGCGCTATCTGTGGCTTAAGGCCCAGTCAACAATACAACAGTCCCGACTCCGTCCGAATCCCGAACTGAATCCATATTCTTATACCCTGGTAATAACAAATTTTGCTTACTTTGGGTATTGCACTGAAAATGTGAACGATTTGACATATATGATATTTTAAGTGACAATAGGTATTCCTTGACATAATGTCAGTTAATTTTATGTTGCATTTTTTTTCAAAAGCTGCATTATCCAAAACAGCTGTCTTCATTTTTAACAGCGTTTTGTCCTGCTAATATGGAAAATGTATGGAAAAGAATTAATTCAGGAATGATATTGAATTACTTATCTGTTAACTCATTAGCGCAAAAGAAAGTCATGTATATAATTTAACAGACAAAGCAATAGGATTTTCAAATGATATTTTCAGAAACAGTAATATTAAATTAGTAAAATATACTGTTGCCACCTCAAATTTATAAGTAGGAACATTAAAAAGAGAAAATATTATTTAGAACATAGATTAGAAGTATAGCAAGATATAGATGCAAAGAAATTAAGTAGTATTTCCCTTCAACAATTAAATCTTTCCCAAACTACATAGAATATTAAAATCAGAAAATTAACAAAAAGTATGCACAGGAACAAATAGTCTACTTAACTATTACTCAAAAGAGGATATTAAGTAGATGTTGTGTCAAAATAATATAGTTTACAAAACAAATTGTAAAACGTGTAATGCATGCAACAAAAGTCAAACTAAGAGAACACTAAAATAATTCAATCAATCCAGAAATAAGTGTCATAACAATGCACTGCTTGGAAAGTGATCATAGAAGCAGCTAGGAAATTGTTAAGATTTCAGACAAAAACAAAAGTTTTTATTTTAAATGATACATTTCATAAACACCAAACCAGAGTTTAAATGTAGAATCAGACAAGAAAAACTTAACAAGTGCATAAAACTGTGTTTTATCTAGTTTATTGAGTAAATTACACTCATTATATACAGTCGGTACACAAGACAGTCCCTTTACAAATAATACTGCTCTGAAGAAGTAAAGTATCAAAATTAGATCTACCGGTAACTTTTAAATACTTATCATAGCTATTATATCATTACTTTATGATTAAAATAATATGCTAATATAAGGACTGCAAAGTTTTGGACCCCAAACCCAAGTTTATTTGCAGGTTCAAACCACCTCCAAGATGTTTTTTTTTTTTTTTGCGTATGCCACTTATTATGTACATGTACTTTTTCAAGCACATGATGTCAAACTAAGTTGTTCAACGCTTTTAGACATTGAAACGGAGTCAAAATGTCCTGCTAATACATTAACACAAATGTATAATTTGGAGCTTTCCAATCACATCTAATGAGTTGACTGGAGTTGAAGCTCAGTAACGCGAATGCAATGGGAAAGTGGTGCTGAAGTCGACTTCTGGGTTCAGTTAATTTTAAATAGCATTTTTTTTTCAAAAGCTGCATTTTCCAAAACAGTTGTCTTCATTTTTAACAGCGTTTTTCAAAATCTATCAAACCTTATACGCTTGTCTCAATCTTTCAAAATCACATATTAAAATCAAATATTTGATCTATGTAGATTCTGTAAAACAAGAATGTATATTTTTACATTGCTTGATGTGGTATGTAACAATAAACGAATTTCACGTCCAAATTACTATCTTTTGCTCAACTACATGTGAGGAGTGAGGGACACAGGAGATGAAGGGAAAAGTTGCAAAAAATACATGAATGAAAATTGTCTATTTTTTAGGTTCGCTGAAGATTTAATTAGTAATTTTTACAAGATTGTACAGTGTAGGACTATTAACTATGCCATATTCTTACTTCCTTTCACCAAATTAATCACAATGTAAATATTTTACTAAATTGAAGGCAAGACAAGAATATTGTCATTACAGAGCACAAAATTTTCCTTACAATGAACAAGCTATCCCTACAGCAAAATCTTGTAACTGAAAGAACTATCACCTCTTTGAACGGGCAGTTCTATTCTGGTAGAGGGAACAGTGGGAATCACATCTCCACTGCTACCCACTCCCTTGTTGTTAACTAGGATACAAGAAACATGCAGTGTAATATTAAAACTATCAGAACTGAAAAATTTATGTAATATCTCAAACAATCCAGAGTACTTACCAGAGGCTTCAAGATGATGCTGTCAACTTAACGTGCATTCAGTCACTGGTCAACTATCGATATCAAAAATTAAAATAAACAGACACCTAACCAAAAATAATATTTACTTTATGGTGTTAAAAAAAGAAAGCTGAAGTCAATCAAGAGGGCAATGATTAATTAAATAACTATTGAAGATAGAATAGATTAAAATCTGATATTATGAAAGAAAAAGAATTAAACTTAATAATTTTATTGCATTACATTCACTCTTGAATCTCCACATATCACTGTAACTAACTTCCATCGATTTTTGAAAGAACAGTAAACACCTTAATATTCAAAATCTTTGCAACTTGCAATTGTTCCAAAGTGAGTAATATTTTTAAAGTGAGGATAATATTTTGCCAACTATAGTAATAATTCGTGTCTCTAAAATATGAAAATACATGTGAAATAAAAATAGCATTTTTCAATAGTGCACACAGTGAAAAAAAAAAGTGAAAGCAAAATGTAATTGTATTATGGTCCTTGCTCAAGGGGAATGAAAAAAAATTTACTCACTGTGGAAAAGACAATTTATGAAATTAATGGTATAGAAAGTAATGATTTTTATTTTTAACTGTATTTATGATAATTTATAGTTGATAATTTTAACAATTATTTCTTGTGTGTAGATTTTGGCCGAACTATAGATACCAACTTAACATGGAATTCACATATCAGTAATGAACATAAAAGAGAAAGGTAGTTATGTCAGAAAGTTCTACTACTTATTTAATAGATTTATATGATGAGTCTTTAAAAAAATGTTGTATTGTACACTAATCGAAACAAAATTATAGTATTGGCATACAAGGGAGATGCCTGTCTAATGTATCTGCTACTTATGGTAGGCAGAAAGTAAAGTTAAACTATTTGTAATAAATCACTCTTTTCCTTTGTTCAAGCAATCTAATTTTCAACCTCAACTACACACACGCACGCACGCACACACACACACACACAGACACACACAGACACACACAGACACACACAGACACACTCAGACACACTCAGACACACTCAGACACACTCAGACACACACAGACACACACAGA
>NNCF01128545.1:4534-112505 GCA_002313205.1 Laupala kohalensis | reverse complement strand
ATATATATATATATATATATATATATATATATATATGCTTTATCTCAGAAAAGACTTCAGTTGGAACGACCCACAGCGAACGCAAAGGAAAGCACCACAGTTGGAGCGCGCGAGGCAGCTGAGCGAAGGGTAATTTCGGAACCTTTGTATTTACAATATGAACTAAAAGGACGATGAATGGGCACTGTTCTTGTATGCTCCAGGCATTGAAGAAAACATAGGTGCCAACCTCATGCCTCGATTCGAAAACTGGAGAAAGTCATTTTCGGTCGTCTAGATGGACCAAATTACTCATTGCGCGCATTGCTGCAGATTTTAATGTTATGCATTATAAAGAAGGAACAACATAATTACTGGTTTCAGCACTGTCTTCATTTGATACCGGCAAAAGAATATGCGAGACCCAGTGCAACCGCACATGTCACACACTCCTAAGAACGGCTCTGGTGGAGACCTTAGCAGTCATACAAGAGTATCAGACATATAGGGTGAGGAAGGGAGATACTACCTGTCCGTATCAAACGAGGTCAACCCATTATGGAGTGAGATAATCCTAACCATTAGATTCGTGCTGCTCAGCAGAGCCTTAAGAACTTCTGCGATGGTGTCACCTTCTGAGAAGATGGTGGGGTTCTGCCTACTTCCTCACCTACTTTTAACGACTTCTGCAATAGTTTCACGACGCGAAAGTTAATATTGCGCAAACAAAAGTCCAAATATACGTGATCATGTAAATTAGAGTTTATATCAATGTAGAAATTTCTTATCCTAAGTTCAACAAGACAACCAAAAAAATTCTCTATTCCTTTCATTCGTATTCGTGAATACTTATTATTTAGAACTACATTGTAAACAAGAAAATAAAGACTGTAAAAAGGTATTTCAAGGAGATATACAAAAAAATTATAATAAAAAAATCTTGTAATTTAAAACATACCTTGGACTACGCCGAAACCCTGAACGATGTTGACAACCTATTGCGTAAAGTAGACTCGGCATGAATTTCCGTATTCTGAAGAGCTTATTCCTTTTTTCTGTGCAGTATTCCAAAGAATAACCTAGCTGTCGTAGTATCATTCGGTTCTGCTCGTAGATTCTTTTTATTATTATTGTAGTACGAGGTGTGTTAAAAAAATTCCGGGAATTGTTGTGTTTCTTAAAGAGTTTTTTTATTTATTCACCAAAATCAATTTTGTCGCCTTCAAAGAAATCTCCCTCAGATAAAATACTCTTGTGCCACCGCTTTTCCAGTCGTGGAAGTACTTCTGGAACTCGCTTCAGCCTTGACTCACTATGGCCTTCAGCTCCTTGAACGATTGTATTTTTACCTCATCGATGGTGACAAAACGTCGTCCTTAATTTTTAGGAACAGAAAAAAGTCACACGGAGGCATGTCTGGCAAATATGGAGGCTGGGGCATGGTTAAAGTTTATTTTTGACCAAGAACAAGCATTATCGTGGTGCAAAAGCTATGAATTGTTTCGCCGCAAATCCGGGCGTTCTTTTTTCGGATTGCTTCAAGCAAAAGGCGTTGAACTTGTAGGTAGTACTCCTTATTGATCGTTTGACCTTGTGGCGAGAACTCATGATACACTATGCCGTTAAAATCGAAGAACATAACCTTCACATTCGACCGCACTTGCCGAACTCTTTCGGTCTTGGTAATCCAGAATACCTCCACTGGGACGATTGAGTCTTAGTTTCGACGTCATATCCGTAAACACGTGATTCATCACCTGTCATGGCACGTTTCAGTAGTTCGGCATCGTTGTTGACTTCATTTTGTGACTCCTGAGCAACTTCCATTCGACGCTGTTTTTGTTCGAAATTCAACAATTTTGGAACAAAGTTTGCTGCCACGCGTTTCATACCCAAAACATCGGAAAAAATTCATGACATGAGCCAATTGATATAACAACATCAGCGACATTTCTGATTGTGATTCGGCGATCGTTCATAATCATTTCTTTCATTTTCTTTACGTTTCCATCGGTTGTTGATGTGCTGGAACACCTAGACCGCTCATCATCTTCAATGTCCTCACGGTCTTCTTGGAAACGCTTATACCAGTTGTAAACACTTTTTTTACTCATAGCAGACTAACCAAAAGCTATATTTAACATTTCTAAAATATTGCTACACATTATTCCATTCTTATAGCAAAATTTAATGCAAATAATCTAATCCATGTTTTAAACAGATAAATATCGCCGATTGTACTAAAACATGTGTAACTCTTTTTGACAGCTGACAACAGACTAATCATTCAATATGACTAACCAATGTACAAATGGTTTTTTACCAATTGTACAAGGTACAAAAGGTACAAATCTGCTATTGAAGCTTATGGAGTGATAGGAGGTGGGTGGTAGGGCTTTTGTTAGTAAAATAAATAAGTAAATGACTTTATTAGTAGCGAGACTCAGACCGAGGTCTGCTCTTCCGCCTAACCACTTTCAATATTTGCAATATCATTACAAAATTAGTTTGAATGGGAGGGAATCTACTACTGGGAAAACAAGCTAAGGACCATCCCGGTATTGCGATTGAGGGAAACCCAGCGAAAACCCCAATCAGGATGGCGGCTTAATACAGAACATAACAAACAATTTATAATATAAGATAAAATTGATTTATAAACTAATGTAGTATCTGTTAGAAAAGAATCTCATTAGAAAGGAAAAAAGGAGTTTTGCAGAAAAAATGAATATAACATTACATAACGACTGTACCAAAATTAAGTGAAACATTACAAAAATATACAAAAGTACAAATATAAATACAGTTAGGATATATTTCATTTTACGCAGAATAAAATAACTCGTGGAGATTACATCTTATATTATGGTTTACACCTTAAATTACATAAAAAATTAATTAAAAATTACAGGACATTTTATTATACAATATCTTACAGTTGGGAAGTTACAACAGTGTAGAATAGGAGGGGTACAAGTAGAAGGGGAGAGGGAATAATAGAAGTAATACTGGGAAAAGATACTTTTAAGAATAAAGAGATAGAAGAAAGGGTAGTTGGAAATAGATGTAGCGTTTGCAAGAGAAGGAAAATATGGTAACTGAATAAATTAATCATAATAATAACAATAATAAAAAGTAAAGTATTAGGGAAAGTGCCTAGGTATTTATTTCATACTATGGAGGATGTTGGCGCAACCAAGAGGTTAATTTTCTTTTGAATATATGGACACCATTCGAATGCCTCACGTCAGGTGGTAGTTTATTCCATTCACGGATTGTACTTACTGTAAATGACTTGTTGAATATGGTCGTTCTGTGTCGTGGTACCACGAGAAGTTCATTATTTCTAGTTCTTTTTTGTTTTAAATATTGAAAGTTTATAGCAAGTTGAGTTAAATGTTTATTATTTAGAATCTTGAACAGCATGATGAGGCTATGGAGAATACGTCGTAATTTAATAGGGAATATTTCAGCTTTTAAATAATATTCTGATACGTGGTCATATTTGCGTAGATCAAATAAGGAACGGGGGTATGCATTTTGTGTAACTTGTAATTTGTGTTGTAGCTTTAAATTTAAATCTGAAAAGATAAAGTCACAGTAGTCAAAGTGAGGCATTATTAGTGAATTTACCAGAAATTTTCTCGTGGAAGTGGGTAATAAATAACGAAGACACATTAGAGTATGCATAGAGGAAAAAACTTTTTCACAAGTTTTGTCAACTTGCATTTTCCAACTTAAATTACTATCCACATAAATACCCAGATTACGCGCTGATTTGCACTATGGAAGTGATACACTATTTATATTAATATTCGGCGGATCGCGTTCTGAGAACCTATTAAGTAAATTTCGTGAACTAATCATCAAGCACTGAGATTTTGATGGGTTCAGCAATAAATCCAGAGAGGAAGCCGAAGTATGGAGTGATGTCAAGTCCTGATTTATTTTCTGTACGATAGTATTTAATTCCGATGTTCGTCCGCTGAGATAAATTTGGAGATCGTCAGTGTACATATGGTATTTACTATATTTTAAAGATTTTCCTATATCATTTACATAGATGAGAAATGCTAGGGGTCCTAAAACTTTCTCTTGAACAACACCTCTGTGTGTTTTAAGAGCATTTGGTTTATATTTACCGGATTGGACGAGTTGTTCGCGGTCAGTTAAATATTCACGGAACCATTTTAATGTTAGATTAGCAAAACCTATATTTTTTAATTTCATGGTCGACGGAATCAAATGCTTTACTAAAGTCAAGGAGTATTAATATGGTTACTTCACCGCGGTCCATATTTTTTCTAATATCTTCAGTGACTGTCAGTAGAACCGTTCCTGTGTCTTTACCAGTTCGGAAACCTGACTGATTCTCGTCTAAAATGCTATTTTTCATTAAATAACTTTCTATTTGTTTTCGAGCCAATTTCTCAAGCACTTTTGAAAGTGTTGGAAGTATACTAATCGGTCGATAATCGCTTGGATAGGTGGGATGAGGGGTATTTTTTGCAATTGGTGAACGAGAGCCGTTTTCCATGCAGTTGGATACGAACCACTACAGAGAGAAAAGTTTATTATGTCTGTAATAGCTGGTATTGCTATATGAGCACAAAGTTTTAAGAGCCTAGCATTTATGCAATCAGACCCAGATGCGTTAGATTTGAGACTTTTAGTTATGTTAAGTATTGTTCCAGAGTTTACACAAGAGAGGTAGAAAAGATCAGTATGTTGTTTTTCAGGAACTTTTATTGATTCGAGAGTATTAGATTTTACTATGTCACTAAGATCCGGAGCAGAATTCACAATGTATTGATTAAGGTCGTTTAGTGGAATATTAACATGTGATGTGGATTGACATTTCCCGACACCAAGACTGGAGAGTTTTCCACTGAGTTTTACTATCGTGATTTGCTCCGAGAAAATGATGAAAATAACTAGTTTTAGCAGTTTTAATTTTGCTAGTGACTAAATTTCTTAACTTTTTATAAATATTTCTATCACTGTCACACTTTGTGCGCTGGAAAATGTTATGAGCTACATTCCTTTCCTTCATTAAATTTCGTATTTCGTTAGTTTTCCACGGAGCCGGGGGACGAGTTGCGCGAGCCGTTTTCATTGGCAGATACTTGTTTATGTGCTGAGTAAGTAAATCCGAAAATATTTTGACTTTTCGGTCCAAAGAATTTTCATTATACACTAGTTCCCATGGAAGCATCGTTCCTTCTATTTGAAACGCTTCTAAATCGAAATTTTTGAAGTCTCTGTAATTGATTATTTTTGGATTGTACCTAGGAGATTTAAGATTATACGAGATTAAGATTATATAAGATCATGTTTTGATATTCCCGGAACGGGTGTCTGTCCGTGAAGTAGTACTTTATCTGTATTGGACACAATGATATGATCAATCCACGTTTGTGTTGCTTGGAGTGGAAGAATCTTTAGATTCAGACTAACAAACAAGTTTTTGAAATTAATAGCTGCTCATGACTGATGTTTTATTAAATTGAAGTTGAAATCTCCCATTATAATAACATGTCCGTGATGACAAACGAATTTCGATAATACATTTAAGATATTGTCAATATTACTGATTTTAGGAGGAGAGTACATTACCGATAATACACACTTTTTGGTTAACAGTTGTATTTCAATTACCAGATATTCTAGTTTTTGATTTGCTTCTTTTTCGGATGAATCTAAAACTTTGTACTGAATGTCGTCTCGGAGAAAAATTCTCACTCCACCGCCACCTGATTTATCGCTTCTATTTCTATCCGCACGAAGAAATTTGTCCAGATATTGCAACCATGGACGAGTTTAAACTCCTTTTCATCCACGTTTCACTAATACACAATGCATGCAATTGACAGTTGGAAAGTATTTGTGCAACTTTTTCTTGGTGAGCGATAACAGACTGAGCATTTATGTGGACAGCAAACAAAGAGTGTGGGGAGGTATTAGTGAGGGTTGGGGCACTCAGGTTTGGGGCAAGTAGCACTTGAGTTAATGGATCTGGGGAAGGTAGGAATGTTCATGTTGTTGTCATTTAGGTGACGAAAGCACTTATTGGAAATTTTCTAAATACCAAGTTGAATAGTTAGGAAATTAAAAATAAGCAATTTATGGATTTGAGTATTTTGGAATTTAATACGTGAAATAAATAAATAAATTTGAAAGTAGAGGAAGTGATAATTTCAAATATTAGAAAAATAATATTATTGAGAAGGAGTAAGAAGAAGAAAAAATATTATGGAGAAAGAATAAGAAGAAATAAATAAATAATACATAAACTATATATATATATATATATATATATATATATANTATATATATATATATATATATATATATATATATATATATATATATATGTATAAACTAGAAAAGAGAAATTTGCACTTTAACGAAATAACGGGTAGAATACGTACTTTGAAGTAGGATAAAGAAAGAGATATTAAAAGGTTAAGAAACGGATAGAATATGTAGCTTGAAGTAAAGTAAGGATAGAGAAATTCAGGAACATATATTGATATATCTGCTTATGATAAGGAAACAAAAAGTGGGGTTCACTGCGAGCATCTTACTTAATATTGTGGAGTTCAGCAAACGTCTGGAGACGAACCCGGTTGTTCCCATGTCGAACGATGATAGTTCCATCTTCAGTCTATACATTAGAGATCCCGAAGCGTTGAATCGCCGCCTGTAGTAATTCCAAGCGGGTCCTCGTGAGGTCTTCCCGCACGGTGATGCCTGATCCTTTCATGGTACGCTTCGCGCGGAATATCTCCTGGCGTTTTCTATAACTGATAAATTTCACAATTATAGGTCATTTTTTACCATGAGTTTTAGGTCCTACTCTATGACTCCTATCAATATCAATAAGATCAAGAGGAACACTTATCTTTTTTTGCCACAGAAATAGCTAACTGATATGTGTTTTCGCCTTCTTTTTCCTCTAACCCAAAGATTCTAAGAGAGTTCCTCCGTGTATACATCTCCAACTGATCCGTTCGATCTTTCATCTTTTGCTTAAGGACGCAGACCTCCTCATGCTTCGCTTCCACTTCCGCTTTCAATTCTGAAACAAGTTCAATATTGAAACTCATCGCTTCTTCCAGTTTTTTCCCTACGAGCTCCACGAGGATTGAAGAAGGCAAGGCCTTCTCAACAGCCATCGCGACGTCAGAATGTACATCGGATGCATTGCTGCAGTTATCACTCTTAGCGTTTCGCTTATGACTCATCCCCAAGAAAAGGGAAAAAACTACAGGAGCTTAAAAATATACGAAAATAGGAATTTCAAATAGATGCAGATAAGAAAGTGGATAGCTGTAATACGTGCTACTATAAATTAAATAATTCAGAAGAATAAATAAATAATTAAAAATAAGAGTCACAAACGTCGTAGATATATTCTAAGAAAATTCAATTGTATACTTATCTTTTGCGAGTCGGCAGAATTTCCTCTTCGGAGCGAACAAACGGGGCTGGTGACTTCCTGCTAATCGGCTACCCGCGAATGCCCGGAGCGATCAAGGGACGTCTTTACAGGGCGAGTGCCGTACGAAGAATGACCGGTTAGCTGGGTTTACCAACAACGTGGAGGTATTAGTAGGAGTAGTTTGTAATAGGTACAGTTATTGATACAGTAGGATGTGAACGGAAGACGGAGGGTTCGCTTTTCAGTAGTCACATCTACATGAACTGGGACATTAATGTGATAAGCTACAAATTGAGTTCGGAGTGACTTGGTGGTGAGCGAGCACGTTAACCCCTGAACCGCCGGAAGAGCTCGTGAACTCTTCTGCCTGCTGCTTATAAGGTCGCGACCTGTAGGGGAAGCGGTGTCGCAACGGAGGGGGCCAGTAGGGGAATCTGTAGCCCGTTGGCCCGCCGTGAAGCAGGGTGAAGGAAGGAGGTGAAACGACTCTCGACCCTCACCCATTGCAAGCAGCGGTTACTTACTTCTTTTTACCGAAAGAGCTCGTGTCCGTTCAGTACCGTCCAGAGTGCGTCTAGAGTCCAGAGTGTCGCCAAGGCGTGTCCAGGTTCTGATCGATGCGGGTTTAGGCTGCGTCATTTTTCCGTCGAAAGGGAGAGAATGTCAAATTCCAAGATTCATTGCAATTGAATTCATTGCACTGAGATTCGTAAATATCTTTAATAATAATAAAACAAAGTTACTTTCATGTCTGTCTGTAAGCCAACCTGTCACTCCTCTTAAAACTCGAGAAACACTAATCCGATTTTACGTGTTTCTTTTTTTAATTCATAGATATGTTAACTGGCAAGATATTAGTATATATTTTGTTACCTTAAGTATCATAAGTAATATGTAATAACGATATAAGACAATCCATTCGGGGGGAGGGAATCCTTCTTAGAAGTCATATATTCGCTTACGCTGCCTATACGGTTAGAGATAGGTGACAACAATGAATAGCAATATTGTCCGTCTCAAAGAGTTCCACAAAAAAGTCAGCGTCAGCATATGTCTATCTATGAAGGATAACCTAAATTATTAGTTTAAAAAAAGACATGTCCAAATACTTCAACGTAAGAGAGTAATTCCAGTGGATAAAAATAAATCCTCATCAAATTAAATGCATTCTACTTTTTTCGCATTTAAGACAGATGAAAACTGTCCTTAAAACGTAAAATTTGCACGAATAGTTTAGATTTTACATGCGTTTTAGTTTTACATGCAACCACTGACGCCATCGGGTTTTGCTCCGCGAGGACAAAGCAAGTATTTGACTGGTACGCTACATGGCTTGAGGCGTGCATCATGTGAAGCAAACATTTGACTCACATTAGTATATTTGAATAATGCGTCACTTTGACGGAAACATGGCGGCTCTGGGTATTGGAGATATATCGTAGACTTAAATATAAATCGAGGCAACCGTCTCTGCTGCAGATTGTCCTTGATAACATGAGACAGAAGATACTGAGAGATTTCGCCCTCTCGCTCGTACATCCGCTTGGAGGGGGTAAGGTGTTGCTGTGCAACGACTTGTGAGCAGCAGTCTGCAGCCAGTGAGGGAATCAATTTCTCCCACCTAAGGCGATGTGCGAGAGAGACAATTCTCTCATCGTTTTCTCCTCCGGACAACCGGGTGTTGGGTCTATGTATGTATGTATGTATGTATATACATACACATAGACCCAACAGCCTTACGCGATCCTCGCCTCCACCAGATGGAGCTTATCATGGATGGTCGCACGACTGTTTTTAACATAATACCTCCTGAAACATAAAATTTCGAGCGTCATGTCCGCTGGAAACCGGAGTCTTAGGTGCCCATTAATAGATTAAAAGGACATAAATACGGCTGGGTAAGATGAAGAGAGATTTAGAAAGAGGTGAAATCGAGAAGAATGGAATTAGAGTAAAGATTTAAGAATTTGAGTGGTGATGAATTTTTCCGGATAGAGGGTTTAAGGATGTTAGATGGGGCAGCTGGATTGACTCTGCGGGCAAGATGTCAAGAATATTTTTGAAATATATTGTCGGGGGAGGGGTGTGAGAACGCCTTCCGGAGGTGTTTTGGGCACGATGAAAAATAAATTTAGTTAGGTGTTCTAATTTGGAAAGAGAGCGAAGATAGGAATGTTTTGAGCAGAAAGATGGAAAAATGTATTTAAATAGTTAAATATGGACCAATAGTTTAGGTAGTAAGAAAGCGTTTTAATTTCACAAGTCCCCGTCTGTGTGCCACTCTGTGTGTCGCCTCGGGCAAGAATTGCCATTGCTATTCCGAAATTGGGTGTTCAATCCCTGTATTCTGATTGAGAATGATACAAAAGTCAATAGTCATTATACTCATTCTGCAATCATTCCAAAACCGCTCTTCATCCTCTCGCAGATAGCCATACAAATTACGAAACTCTCCGAAGATTCTTTCTTCACTGATTTCATGAACCCAACGCCTATTGTACTATTTTCAACAAAAAATAAAGTGATGGGGCTCAAAATAAACGACATTCTGTTACGAATTCGAGAACTCAACTACCTATTTCTATGAAATCGTGAGTATCGCATCGCAAGCAGTGTAAACTCTTCATCGCTTCACTTTGAAACTCGAAACATTCATTCACTGGCATAGAAAAAATGTAGAAAAGACATCAAAGTGAAAAATCTTTCGTTATAGGCTCATCCCGTACCGTGAAATATTCTAGCAAGGACGTAACCAAAGGGGGAAGGGCGGGGTCCGAACACTTACTATCCATTAAAAATATACTTAAACGTATAACATTACCGTTAATTGTTATATATAGAATGTTGAACTAATGCGCGTATCATTTATTGAGTTGGCGCTGAGTTCATTATAAACGTTTAGAATAAAAATACAATACCAACATTTGAAAGAGATTACTTTATTTACAACTCAGAGATTTAGATATTTTATTTACACCTGTTGCAAAATCCTGACCAAGTCCCCGATTACATAATTGATGTTTAAATCACTAATATCCGGAGGAAGATTATTCCATGATCTTCTTGTGACTACAGTGAAAGTTTTATTTAGAAAATTTGTGCGACTTTTTGTGATGCGGCATAAGTTTTGTTGCTGTAATCTAGAAGAATTTAGTATCGTAACGTTATCTGTTAAGTATGACGGGGAACTGGAATTGATAATTTTGTAGAAAAGACAGAGACAATGAAACATGCGTCTGTGTTCTAATCCTGACTGAACTGAGAATTTTATTAGATTCATAATATCTCGAAATATGAACATACTTTTTTACATCATATACGAAACGAATACAAGCATTATGGACTCTCTGAAGTGTTTCAGCTAATGATTTATTTGTCGTGAGGGACACGTAGGTATTGTATGTAGGTCAGAACTACGCAACGCAGTGCAGTAGCGAGGTTAGTGGGCCACGGTGACACAGGTACCAAACAAGTATAAATAGGAAGCATCGAGAGAGATAGCTCTCAGCACTCAGCGCCGTAGAGAGACGGGTAGACGAGAGAGAGGTGAGCTAGAAAGGTCAGAGGTTATGGCACCCCGCTAGTTGGAGTTACGTATTGCACGTTACATAGCAGGGTGAAATACCTCCCCTTTCGAGCCACCCCGTCTGTCAAAGTCGCCTCCGAATCGACCACGATGGCCGCTGCTTCACTGACCAACGCCTGTCCGCTTGGTGCGTCTGCCGCTGACCACAGCTGCCTCCTGCAAATCCTCAGGCAAATGAACCCCCAAGTGACTAATTTGAAAGGACAGGGCGCGACGGTGAAGAAGAAAAAAGTCGGCCCGTGTGCGGATGGTTTTGTGCTACCGTCGCGCAGCTCACTCTTCACGCTTACTACGGACGTAAGTCGCGTCGCAAGTCAGGCGGTGCGTGTGCGGACGACCTTACCCTTCGCATGCCCCTGAAATGACTGCGCGGTGAAAATGCCCGCGACGGGCAGCTGTGGCAATCCCTGCTCTAAAACTGAATGTAGTTACGTTTCACGTTGGGACAAAACCACCCGTTTTGTATTAAGATTGTATACTTTTTGTAATGTGTTATCTTGTATTTCATAAAATCAGATTTAAATACCTTGAACTAAAATTGATATGTGTTTTATCTTGGAATTTTTATTAAGTTTGTTGAACAACCATTCTTACATTTCATAATATTTCAAAAGTGTTCTTAAATTTAAAACATCCAAACAAAAATGTGCATTATTATAAAAAAACTTCATGTGTTAAAATTAAATTCAATAGTTGCATGCAGAATTTTGAGTTATTGGAATTCATTTTTAATTTTATCAATATGTATATTCACGTTATGTATTTTTTTAGTACTTTTATTTGCTGTAACTTTTTTTATGTATAGTAGATAAATAATCTCATCATTATTTTTTATATCCGTAACATTTTTTACTGCTAGAACAAGGAAACGGGAGAATATTGAAACACCACTGCGAAGAAACATGACATGACAGAAAGTGCAATGTGATACCATGTCTTTTACTTACATCCAGGAGAAACTCCTCGGAAGGGACACAGATAAAGAAACTCAGGAAGTCACGCCTTTCCTTATGTTATAGTAATTTTTACACTTTATTCATAAATTTAAAACCCTAGTGCAGTTGGAGAAAGATAGGAAGGATATTCCAGACCCTTGCGGATTATTTCCGGCGAGGAGAGTGAGGGGTAGAGCATGTCTACGGATACATGACTATTTATGACATTGTCTGAGTAACATAGTCCGCTAATGTAGTAACTAGATGTTCAATAACAAGGTGTACAAAAGTTCGCAGGGAAATTTCGAACAGTTGGCAACACTGCAGATAGGTGCATAATACTTCCGTGTGTCGATGCGAGCAGTTGAAGTGACCGTCTTGCCAACGTTGTGCTCAACTTCATTTGGAATACACGAGGTAAAATATGTTTTTCTTTCATTTGTGTGTATGTTAGTAGTTTTGAAACGGTAAGTTTTTCCAGTAAATAATATAAAACCTATAACTTTACTTTATATCTCTCTAAAGTACAGTTTATTTTCTACTTATCTCTCTAAAGTACAGTTCATTAGCAAAAACTTGACGTGAGTCAGGACAATGTATCCGAACGGTGTCGACACATAGCAACAATTTTGTTAAACAGTTCTCGAGGTGCAATGGATACGCAAGGAGAAAAGACTTTTCGAGTTAGAGGAATTAAATTAATCGATCCTGATATAATACTCGTAGACGATGGACATTTTGCCCCGTTATTAACGCCCGATAAAGCAACCCAGAAAATTATGCAATTAATTAAATAAATTATCCATCTCTTACAGAGTATACATACATATTACAATCTTAAACTCAGAAGTTACCACCTAGTGGCGTAGTCGACACGGACTGAAATCCACTTTTTCCCTGACTTCGCTCGAGGTAAGGGTCCAACGAGATCCGTTCCTATCCGCGAGAATGGTTCACCTATGGTGAGTGGAATCAATTCTCCGGCCGACCTCTGGTTAGTTACCCCTTTCCTCATGTGACACCCTCAGCAACTACGTACGTGCGCCCGTACATCTTTATTGAGAACAAACCAAAAATATCGACACGCATTCTTATCTAAGGTCCGTGCAAACCCCATGTGCCCATACACTGGATCGTCATGGTGCTGTGCTAATATCTCATACTTAAATGTACCGGAATTACTATCAAATTCGGTAGTCCACGAGTTCTTGCGTTTTTATAATATACTATGTCTGATTGCAACTGAAAGTTTTTTGCTTGTCCTTGTTCTGCAGCACTCCCTTCTAAAGGGTTTAGAATAAGGGATCTTAATTTACTTATACTCGGGTCTTTCTGCTGCTCGACCTCTCCTCGGTAACTAGTATAAAGGTAGGCAAGTCTACGTCATCTTCGTCGCTTTCTACTCTTGGTAGTGGTTCCCTGCTCAGGAAGTCTGTATCCGCACGGAGTCTGTATCCGCTCTTATATTTAATTTCGTTGTCAAATTTTCTAACTTGAGAGCCCAACGTACTAACCTGCTGTTTGGATCTTTAATCTTCTTGAGATAATACAATGCGTGGTGGTCAGTTACTATCGTTATTTTTTTCTCCCTAAATAATTACACGAAAGGCGGTAAGTGCTACTATGGCTGAAAGCATTTCCTTTTCACTAATAGTGTAATTGATTTCTGCTCCTCTAAGGGTTCTAGAAACACAGGCCTCGGGGTGGAACGCACCATCTCGTTCCTGCAGTAATACACCTCCACCACCATGTGTGCAAGCGTCAACGTGAAGCTCCTCCGGAAGTGCACAAGCACGGGTGCAGTCGTAAGTTTCATTTTCAACAAGTCAAACACTTCCTGTTCGCGCTCGGTCCATACAAAAGGAACATCCTTCCTGATCAAGTTGCATAATGGTGTAGCGATCCGGGAATAGTTTTCAAAGAATTTCCTGTAATAATCCTAAAAACTTCTGTATTTGCTTGACCGTGCGTGGTATTCGAGCAACTCTTACCGCACGTATTTTCTTTTCATCTGGACGTACTCCCGTCGCGTTGACCACAAACCCTAAAAATTGAATTTCTTTAACGGTAAACGAGCACTTTTCTGGCTTAAGACGCATCCCAGCCTCGCGTATCCTATCCAATACTCGTGCAAGAGTGTTAATATATTCATCAAACGTTTTCCCATATATGATGATATCGTCTGTATAACTCATGGTACCCTGGTATCTTAAGTCTCCTGATAGACTATCTGCTAGCAATTGATAACATGCAGAGGCTGTTTGAAGCCCAAATGGCATTTTCGTAAATTGGAACAACCCTTCTGAACTGATAAAAGCAGTTTTCGGTCTATCTGACTCCTTAATCCCTACCTGCCAGTACGATGACAGCATATCAAACGAAACAAAATATTGCGCCTCTCCTAGGTAAATCATCATATCTTCGATGACGGGTAGCGGATAACTCCAACCCTCTGTAACTGCATTGAGTTTACGATAATCGACACATAATCCATCACTTTTATCCTTTTTGGTCACTAAGACTATCGGACTTGCCCAGGGCGAGAACGATGGCTCTGTTATGTCGTGCTTGAGCATCTCTTGCACCTGTTCTCTTATGAGCGTGTGAGACTCGCCAAGGCATCTGCTTAATCGATGCTACATTTCTTGCATTAATCTCACGCTCGGCCCACGTAGTGAAACCTAGTTCTGCCATCGAAGCTGCGAAACAATCCCTATACGATGATGATAATGTTTCAAGAGCCTTCTCCTGCTCAGGAGTTAAGTCGGGTCCCATGGAGAACGTAATGTCCGTATTTCCTCTGTACCAACCCTGACACGGGGTATTATCCATTACTGTAATTGTTCCCAATGTTTTTCCTCCCAATAAAGTGACGTTGGCATTTGACAAGTTTTTTAGTAGAACGTTCTCCAAAACCTGCTCCCCTGATGCCGTCCGCGTAATGAGGTCTACATGCTTTTGTATGAGTATTTGTCGGTACCAGAGTCAACCACAGCATGGGAAAGAGACCGAGAGGGTGTATCTCAGCCACTCCCTCACCGTAAGGAGGAAGCCTCACATTCTTCACGAGGGTCATCTTGAACCCTGGTTCCGAATTATTTCGTTCCACTACGGCTATTTGGGTCATTTCCCAACAATGGCCGTCTCTCAACGGTAAAACGCATTTCACATCCGTCCATTTGAATTCTAATATATTATCGCAAACTCTATGAATTTAGATTTATTTTCTCAAGATTGATATTTCTTCTATATTAAGTTGTAGGGCGGGAAGGAAAATTACTTTTTATCTGTGGAAGGGGAGAGAAGACAAACAACAAAGAAATAGAATAAAAAGTACAAATTTATTCATAAACAATAATATTATATCAATGATACAGTACCTCATATATATTTCAGTCTGTTTTTCTCATGTATATTAGTAAGAATATTTTTTTCAAACAAAGGAAATGATAAAATATATGTTTTGTTACACACAACACACTTAGTTTTGCACGAGATGAGTTAAATACACTAAGAGAACAAAATGAATAATCACATTCATGGACCAGTTATATTAGCAACAATTAAGATTACAATATCCATGTAATTCTCAAGTGCACAAATGTTTCGTAGTATTTCAATATAACATGTTCTATATTCAACCTAAAATTAAATTCTCATCTAAAAGTTAACATTTCACAAGGTCAAACCTGGAAATGAGAACTTAAGCAGCAAATAATGACGTGAAGAATGATACTCAAATCAAATCACGACAAGAAATTAACACTATAAACATTAAGAAACTAAACAAGATTTTCACAACAAAAATTAATTCTTCTTTATAACATTCTATTCTAAAATTTGAATTCATCAACGCTTTCTTTGACTGTTATATCTCATTATCCTTATAAGAACACAGAGCCTTATTATAGACAGCCAGAGAACAACTTAGATTCACATTAAAAATCAAAAATTCATTATCCCTCTATTTCATCATAATGAAAATATTTGGGTTGACCTTAGTTAAAAACGTTTCGAGGCTCTACTTTTGGCATTTGACATTTTGACATTTATATTATCAAAAATCTTACGAATATCAGCTTTAATACAAGGAATATACGGTAACACCACATATTTAATCTTCTCAAGTTGTCTACTATCTTTATTAGTCTTATGTACATTAAATTATTTCCAAATAATTATATTTTATATATATTATATATATTTATATTTGTGGGGCTTTAGGGCTCGTCAACAGCGAGGTCATTAGAGCCCTTAATTCTATTATAGAATCTCTCATTATGCATCAGTATATCTTTAATATTTTTATTTAAAAATTCCGGATGTGATATCTTACTATCTCTATGTAGTAATCCAACAACAACACTTTTCTTATGTGCCATGCTGTGATTCAATCTATAAATCATTAGTTTGTCAACACTACTTGGTTTCCTAAACCAGTCTGTTAAAATTTCGCCTGAGTTATTAATGATCTTAACATCAAGAAAGTTTTTACAATTAATGTCTTCAATCTCTAATGTAAATTTCAGATCATCACAAAAATTATTAAATTCATTTAACAACTTAAAAATCTCATCATCTCTAACAATCATCAACATATCTCATATACATTCTAACATCAATTTTTTTCAAACACACTTGTTCCAACTTCCTCATCACAACCTCACATATAGTGCCACTCAAAATTCCTCCAATAGGGGTTCCATTTACCTGTTTATAATATTTACAATTGAACACAAAACTATTGGATTTAAGTACTAATTCAACACCTTTTATTATTGCAGGTACAGGTAAAAAAATAATTAAAGATCAGATGTCTCGAATTAACTTTTTGAAAATGAAGTTAGTGAAGATTAAAGATAATATCAACTTTATAATGAAAGAAGGTGTAATTGGCATACTGGGAAACATGTTAACCACATCAAGTGATGTCATACTATACCCAACAGGAATTTTAACATGTTTCAGTTTACCAACACATTCCATACCACTCTTAACCGAGATTCTATCATTCTTCTTCTTGTGTCGATTTCGGCCAGCTTTGGACCACATACAAACAATTCATTGTGATTTCTACATTTTGCAAAGTTACCAGGAGGATCTGCAAGTAAAAGATAGGAATAATAGATTGCCAGTTAAAACGATAAAAATAAAAAATAACTTTAACCGAATGTACTAATTTCTCGCATTGTCAACAACCTGGTGAAAATTGTGAGGTTCCGGGACTCGAACCGGGTTTGCCTGCAGTAGCCGCAGGTGTGCTGTCTACGGCACCACCCACCTCCAATTTCTAAACCAGTCTACAAAAGGTCCCGGGTTCGAGTCCCAGTCCATCGCATTTTCACCTGGCCACAGACGATTCAAACTTTTTTCCCAAAAAAGTGAGTTAAAAACAAATACTCACTTCTAGTTGGAATTGATCCCACCTTGAGGAAAACGCTCACTTTTTCAGGATTGCGATCGGGGTTGGAGTAGCAGGAATCCTCGAAATAGAGAGAGCATAGAACTATATTCTTCCATTTCGGGATATACCACTCTCTGCTGGGTCGTATGTCGAAAAACACCAACCACCGATCACACGTACTCATGTGGGCAGCTTTCCCGGGGATTCGGTGGAAGAACAAATTCTTGTTTTTCCACCTCGTGGCCCCACAGAGAGTGCAATTATTACTGTAATGTTTCAAAAAATACAATTACTACCACCTCATCGAATACGTTAACATACTATACACTCCACGAAAAATAAATTACTTACCCGGGCGGAGACATTTCGGCACTAATTCACACAAACAGCACACAAAAAATCAAAAAATCTCGTACACTGCTCGTACAACGCACAGTTACCACACATCACGCAAGTCAGCAGCAGTACGGCGGGCGATGGCGGTTGCCGTTGTTAGCTTTCGAATCAAAGTTCTGAAGTGTTGAATAAGAGCGATCTAGCGGATGCCAACGTCACTATTACAGGCTACACTGGCGATGTCTGACGGAAGTCTTGGGCAGAAAAGTCGACCATAGCCACCTATGAAGTGCCATGGTTCTGGTTACAGTTCTCAAAATTGGTAATAGACTACCACCGAGTGTCTTCGCCCGGAGTAAGACTTTCTGTAATTGTAGGCAGAATGATTTTGCAATGTTTTGGGCTAAAATGTTAATTGAAATTCCTGTGTCGAGATCAAATACAATGGATATCCCCTAAATCTCTCCTTCTATTGACGGGAGTGTGGAGGAGCTGTGAGGGGCCCTCCCACTGCGTGGCTCGTTTTTTTTTATTCGAGCGCCCATCTGTACGTCCTCCGGCCTGCACCTGGTTTCCTCTATTTTGTGCCTTGTTTGGACTGGAGTTAGCACGGTGGACTAGTTTACCACAGCCATAGCATACTAGGTGCCCGTCACGATCCGTATCCTGCGTGATTGCGTTACGACCCACGCATGGCGCATCCCCCGTCCACCAAACGTGGCCCCGGGGCGGTGAGGTTACTCAATGCGGCCGAAGGGGCCAGGTTGGCGTCGGTTTCGGTCCTTCCGCCGAAGAAGCAACAAGACTTCCTCTAAAAGTTTCTCAACGGGCGCGGAGGACACGGCTGCGGTGGGAGTACGGACTGGCGCCGGAGGTACAGCATAAACCTCCTCTCCGCTCCCGAGTTTCCTCTACTAAACGAGCAATATCAAGTTCCTTCTCTACCGAGACTGGTTGGAGAGGCAAGATTTTTTCCACGTATGGTAGTAGCATCCCACGGAGTACATGGTCTACCCTCTCGGATTCGGGCATATCCGGATCGACATGATGGCAGAGGTTTAACACATCGAAAATGTAAGCTTCGAGGGACTCCTTTCCTTGCTTTCGAGTACGTAACCGTACTATCACCTTTTCACGCCTACCCGTAAGGTAAAAATTTTTCTCAAAGGTCTGCTGGACCGTGTCCCAAATTTTTAAATCCTGATTGTGGGTCATAAACACGTCAAACCAAGAACTAGCGTGCCCGCGGAGGTAGTACGGAAAATACTGTATTTTTTCATCATCTGTCCAACCGTACACCGAAGTGACCTACAAAAATCATTCTAAAACTTTCCGTGAGTGACTTGTCATCTGAAAATTCACCCATATCTGTTTCAGGGGTGCGGTTCAGGGGTGCCCTGGGGAAGGCGCAGCCACGAGAGGGGTAGCTATCATGGCGTGAACAGTGAACGTGGGGTGGTGAAGACTCGGTGGCAACGGCGGGAGAGGTGGGGGTGTGAGTGACCGAATAGTGGATTCTGGTGGCGAGAGGGATGCAAGGATATGAGTAGGTGTTGATGGGGGAGAGGGTGGCGTTGTGGGCGGAGAGGTAATTAGATCCCGAGCGCGTGAGGTCGCGGGGGTGAACGGAACCTGTAGGGGTACTAACAGATTACCATCTGAAGTCTCATCAATAATACGCAGAATAGCACCACTTTGTGGACGCGTGACAATAGAATAATTGGACATAACCTACGAGATTGTGACGTACCATCTACGACTAGGCGAGCAACAGAACCCATAACAGAGAACACAACGGAGGAAATCTTCCTACCGGCATTTCAAAACAAATAGATGCCACAAGCACATTATCACCAAAAAAGGAATGCTACAATTACACTATCATGAAAAAGAATGCCTCAAATACACTATCACAAGCATAGAGTATACAAGAAGAACACCTAAGAACGTGTTAACACAAAAAATAAAACAAATTAGAGAAAGCTCTTGAGAACATTATTGGTTGCATAAGTAGAATAAAATATAGCACCAAATACCAAGACCAAAACACGGAGAATGAAGCAAAAATTACATTAAATGAACAATGATACAGTAAGTCAAAAAATAACGGCGACTTGTATCATATCACATAGGGGTGGTTTTAACCGCCATGGCGGGTACGAGGTAGCTCAGATGTTACAGATGTACTCGCTTGGCATAATAAAGGTAAATAATGGAACTCGCTTGGCAGATGTAGATCCCTATCCGGACCTTGGTGCTTGGTTACACAAAATATAAACAAGTTTTTAATGTATGTAAAAACTTCTGGGCTATTGAGCCGTGGTCCATATCGTAACATAACGAAATGAAAAATGTATAAGGGAACCAAAACAAAAAATGAGCATGAGTTAAAGTGATGGTGTAATGGCTCGCCCTCATTCACCTCCGGCTATTCATATCTTCTCTGGGTTCGCGCCTGTATTTTAATCAAAGGAAGGACACACTGGGGTTCCTACTAGGAAAACGCGTTATAAACGAATTAACTCAGTTATTTTAATGTTAACACACAACCAAAATACTACCCTTTTACATCCCCCATAAAGACACACATGGTACACTGAATTTAACACTGTTACTCTCATCAAAACAGAACAAAAAAACCTTTAGTGAAAATTACATTACATTACATTGAGGATTTATTAACCCTTTCATATCACTGCCCATAGTTCTCAATAGATAATCAGGTTCAATAGTTCACTGCTTGGGCTTTAATCATTTGTTAATAAGTCACTATTCTTCTCACCACTGCGCCTATTATCTATAGTTGGATGCAACCAACTTTTACGCTCTACCTTACAAGTCGACAGCTGATTCAGTAGATGTGAAAAATGGAGAGCAGACTTCCAGGCGGCATTTCAGCAGTTCATCAATGGCGCATGTAGTCGCTCCAGCAGGCAACGTCATCATTCTCGGAAAACTAACGGCTCGTTCCGCGAAACAGCTTCCGGGCAACCCCGTGTGAGATACCACGACCGAACAACCGCGGCGTTTTCGGACCGAATGAAGAGATCAACTCGGCGGAATGTTCAACAAAATTGTTGTTACTTCTTAATGTTTTAGTATTGGAACATCTTAGCGAACAATAGTAAAGTGCTTATAATTTAAAAGCAGTAACAAAAATGCTCTATGATCCGAACGTGAGTCTCGACCGGAAAATATTCTGACATGTGAGCTGCATCTCGAACGAAAAACTTTATAAAATCTGAGCTGCCTGAATATGAGCTCGAACGAAAATGTGAAAAGTTTCTTGAAGTACAATGTAAGATGATCTCTGAGCTCGAACGAAAAATGTAAGATGTGAGCTGAAACGCTTTAAAATAATCTGACCGAAACTTCCAAGATGTGAGTGAGTTGATTGAGCTGAGCTGATTGAGTTCATTGAGAGTTGTTTTGATGTTACAGTAGCTTAATTGGGTCTTCTGCTACTACGTCATTTACCATTTCCACCCACGATCTAAAATTTTGAACAGTCATGTGATAGATTCTCCCAATGGAATCGAAATCCCCACTTCGCGACGTTTCTAGTCAGTGACTAGATTTTACTTGTTTCTGGACGCGTCGGGCCAATCCATGAGCGAGATTCTCGACGCTTCTCGTTCCCAACAAATTTTTTGCAACCGTCATCTTTGCGGCGATTTTCACTAGGCAGCATTCGCCCTCAAAGACGTGATATTTGTTTACGTTTCCCGGCCTTTAAAGTATCCATCCTTTTAACATCTGGTGCTACGCACCCTAAACACTGGTCGCGGCGCACACCCTAGAGTCTCCCATGATGTTGTCTTCCTTTAAAACAATAAATATATTGTGCTTTTGTGTTAGAGCATGCCTCACTGCGCCCTGGTGCGACCTTCTCGTCCTCCTAAAGACACGCGAATTCAGTAGTTCCCTTCTTACGAACTACGTGTTATTTTCCACAAGATAAAATCTATTTCTACGGCTCTTACTTAGATTGTTTATTTGAATGAGTAATTTTATTCCAAACGGTCAAGAAGCTTTTATCCTATTCCTTCGTTCGTTTGAAATACATTTTGTACTGAAAATAATCTATTATCTTTGATTAATTATTGTAAATTAATCAAATCTTACAATATGAAGATTTCTTTACAGACGCTTCGGTCGCTACTGCGGCGGCCATCTTCAGTGTGGATCCTTTCGTGTGCGCAAACCTCTCCTTAGCGGCGACCCAACAGCTACTGATGTGACGACTGGAGACTCAGTGCTATTTATACAGTGGGAAAGGGTGGGAAGCGGGAGCGTGCTTCGTTCTTATTGGTAATCGATTTGAAGATTGGAAGGTATTGGAAGGTAATCGATTTGAAGATTTTATTAAGAGGTTTTTGATTTAAGGTTGCACGAGAAACAGTGGCACCAATTGCGCGACAACAATACTGCATTCTCGTGAAGAGTTCTACTCAAGAGTTTGCACTCTCTCTCCGATTGTCAAAATACATTATAATTTATAGAGTTATAGAGTGAACCTGACAGAGGGAGGTGTTGTGCACGACACTATTGAAGATTACATTCCTCTTTTTGAATGGGTGTTACACGTGTCCATAAGGTTATATTATAATAAACGTAAGAGAGGGATTGTCTCTATGGAAAGGGAAGATTTACACGCGGCACTACTGAGAACAGAAGTGGGGAAAGCGAGTGTCAATTTATGTGTATAAAATTAAGAATAGAATGGGAGATACTCGCGCTAGAGAGGGCACAGTGCGTCCTGTTTTGCGCGCGGGCCCACCAGGAAGTTATTGGCCGTGGCTGTGTGATCAGCCGTTGGCCACATAGAAAAATACGTTTCTTGAGTGCGCCGCTGCAAAGGAAATAATTAACGCATTCAGAAGGATATCTCGACCACTGACTTCCGGCTTCGGGCGGGCGCGTCGGATGCGTGCCGATTAAAAGGATGAAGAAGCAATAGAGAATAAATAATTTAGAAAAATAATAATTGAAAAGTAATTGAGATATAAATATTATAGGATCAATGCTATAGCAATTAGGAAAATAATGATATATAAGATCTTTTTTTTTTCCGTGGGGCTTTAGGGCTCGTCAACATCAAAGGTCATTAGAGCCCACATATATATAAGATCGTTGGTATGTAAAATTAAAGAACAATGTGGAAATATGAAATGATTTTAGAAAACTAGTGTCTTGAACATGTCATCTCGTGACAATGTTTCGTCATTAATGACAAGTATAAAAAAGTAATTTATTTGTATAAATTAATTTTCGAGTCAAGCAATACAGCTTTGCGTTCTGCCTCTTTTGTCCTTCTCACACACTCTGAATAATTAGTCTTGTAATATCAGAGTAATTTAAACATCTTAAGGTGGTATTTTGTGACACACCAAGAATTTTGCATATTCCCCACTATCCAATATGATGACAAAGGATGACAATATACTCGTATCCTTGAAGAATAAAAAGAAAACGAGAATTTGCTTTCAGACCAACGCTTTTCCCACCATAGTATAATTAGTTACAATTAGAAACTTTAAAAGAGTACGTATGTCACAATTTGATAGGGCAAGAGCGTATGGATCTTCAGTTCACTATTGAAATTTGGGCTCTAGAAGCGCCTGGACAATTTCACAGATTCGCTTACTTCTATCAACAAACTTAAGGCTGAATACGGCACTTCTTCCAGGAGTATTACTATGTTCGTCACAAGTAAGGACATACAAGGAGATTACAGCAGAAGGCACAAGGGTTTGTGAAGGAATATGTAACAGACGGGAGTGAGGACAAAAATGTTTGGAACAGTGATCTAAGTCAATTTAATTATGAAATGTATTGGCAACACTCTCACAGAGAAGAGAAAACTACAGCTGGCGTTTTGCAGTCTGTGCATAGCTTTACGCACAGCTTTAGAATGAGTGGCAGATTAGCTACCAAGCTCTATATCTGTTTTCAAGAGGTACAAAGCACTTTTGGCCCAAATGTTTCAAAGAAACTTGAAGCAACGCGTCAACAAAACATTCATATGGAGGCCAGCAAAAGTGGGAAAATGACTAATGAGCGTATGAAAAGTATTCTAACTACCGTAGTGGTGAACATGTTCATGATGATGAAAATGTGGCGAACATGTACGTATGGCTGTGTAATTTCTGGTCAGACCATAAAGATCGTACTCTTTTAGATGAAAATTTTCCTGACAAGGATGTTACGCTCAAGATATTGTCACCGAAGACAAGATATTGCCTCTTGATGTGTACTTCGTTAAGCAATATAAGGTCTACACGAGAAGGATCGTTAACTTCATACGACTACAATGTGAAAAAACACACGTAAAGTAAGCGGACCGTCATTTCAGCATCAGACATTATTCTGTACAATACAATCAACTTTCTGCAACGAAGTAGAGGCCTGTTACAATATGCTTGGTATAAGACAGGTTACGACATTGACATACCAATATCATCGTTGGAAAATGTAATTAGTGTGGCTTTTGATATTGTAGTGCCTCAATGCGGTAATGATATTGAATTTGAAAAGGTGGCTTCAGTCATAATATAAGAAAAGGGGTGTCATGGCAAGGTAAGCTGGCCCCACGTTGGGAAAGGCAATTGTAACATAAAAAGTTCGGGGTGCTAAGGTAAGCTGGAACTTACCTGGCCCACTCAGCAACTCTCCAGGAAGCACATCTTGAATGATTTGAAAAAATTTGGAAGGGTGGGGTTCGGCCCATTTGAAGTCGTTAAACACACAAATTTTAAATACTCAGCCTTCTCACTCCACTTTCTCTTTTGTTGTACAACTGCGTCCCTTCAAAACCCATGCTCCTCGGGTGCGAAATTGTTTATTATCTTTTCTTTTTTAATATTTTTATATTCTAGCACATTTTCGTGAGTTTCTGACCTTTCGAGGTCACGTACATGCCTTGTTAGGTACGTTCCTTCTAGGTTGCTGTAGTTAACTTGCATAGATAAATTATAATAGCATACTTCTTTCATTGAAAAGTTCAATGTGAGTAAACAATACTAATAACTTACACTTGTACATTTTTAAGTAACTAGCAAGGAATGGGTGTATAAAACATCATTAATTTACCTACATAATCAGTACTTAAATAACTGATTACTTAAATAATTGATTAAATGAATTTATTTAAATAATTGATTGAATATTTTTGAAAACGCAATAACTAAAATTTTAATATGTAGACAGAGAAATAAAGAATAGGATTTTAAGAACAATTAATGACTACATTAAATGTAATTATTACTGAATTCATGAAAAACAAAATAATTATTAATATAAATTTATTTTTTAAATTACGAAATCGTTTCAATTTTTAAGATATTTTGGGGGAGAAACTATCATGGAGGCTACAAATTTAAAAAGGATAAAAATTGTTTATAGTATTAGCGTTTGTTGAATGTCCATAATTTAAATTGTGTCACAGATATGGTAGTTTGTAATATGGTACATAATATTATTTTCTTAATTAGTTGTAAATAATTTGCGCAAATAAAAAATGGTTGTTTCGTTTACGCGCCTGAAGTTAGAGAAACGATTTTAATTAATATTTTAAACGATAATTCAATATGAATAAATTTATTGTCAAAAAAGCTCTAACATGTTTTATTTCGAAAATTCGTGTAAGATAATTTGCTGAGAGAGAATGTCAAAAACTGTTAGTCACTAATTTTTGTAACGTATTATTTGCAATTTATTAGGACTTTGACTAGTCCTTAGTCCCGGTGATGAATGGGTTACAGCGGATGTAACTTTCCGTAAGAATTTCACTAAACTCTTTAATAAATATGGTAAATAAATGTAATACTTTCGTAATACATTCGTAATACTTTCGTAATACATCGTAATACAAATCTACATTCGTAGAAGTCTTTGCGTTTTTCGTTTCAAAACTGCGTTGTTCCGAGTGTAAAATAGAAAAGTGAGCAGAAGTGCAACTGCGTATTTAGAAAGGCCTTTGTAGGTGTGCCCCGTGGATTCTTAAAATAGAGTAACTGCGCAGTTCCGGGCATCACTTTGGCTACCCCTGAAAACACGAGAGAAAAGATAGTGAGACACGAAAATTCGTACTATTTTCTATAAGGTTTTCCGATTTCGTCATAGGAGGAATATCATCTATACGTATTTCTATAAGGTTTTCCGATTTCGTCATAGGAGGAATTTCCCGCACTTGGATTAAGAGCTGGAGAGGAGGAAATGGCATTGCGGAGGACATCAACAGGCGCTTGCCCCCTCCCCCTATTTCTAAACTTGAACCTATCACCAAAATTATCTTTCTTCAAGCCCAGAAACAACTCCGGAAGGCATTCAACGACCCCTCCCCTGACATCTTTAAAAAATACTCCCGCCACCTCGCACGCAGAGACCTGCTGCAGTTTGGAAATATCCTTCAGATATACTCAAACTCCCCATTCACACTATTTATCCCTAACACACTTCTTGTCACAGCATCATCAACTTCATTCCTTCTTCTACATCTACAACACTAATTTCTCACCTTCCCTTCATTTATATACTCCATACCCCGTTTTAAACCAAGCATTAGTACCTAAGTCACCGGTTTCCGGCGGACATGACACCCTTAATTTTATTTTGCAGGAGGCAATGTATAAAAAATTCACCATGCGACCATCCACGAAGAGCACCATCGTGGTGGAGGTGTGGATCGCCGCCTGCCAAAACACGTTACCCCTCCCCCGATGGAATCATCTTTCTACCTGAACAGTGTTGGGGCCTAAGTCATGTCAAGGAATAGCAGTCCTTTCGAAACTCTTTCCGATTGTAATTTCTTGGAATCCAATTCGGGTTCATCCGTTTCTGTTTTTTGGTCGAGATACTTGAGATTTTCTCTGCGACGTGATCGTTAATCGATATCAATTTTCAAATTCCCTATTTGAAAATAGTCATATGTATCCTGATTTTTTAGTTTCTGACAAATGTCACGTCACCGTTCAGTCATGTGGAAATTTATTTTTCCAAGAGTCAACTCATTGTGTAACAATCGTTACGTTGTGGTTAATTTCTACGTCAGTCAACTCCTAACAATTACACATCACGTCATACGCTGTCCTACTCGATTCTACACTGTGTCTGGCACAAAAATATTCATTTCATCCAACAACTTCGCCTTATTCTTTACACGCGCTCCTTCAATTGTGAACTGGCATTCTGTATATGTAAAGTTGAAATGATGACGAAATCTCAGATGAATATAATTATGCATCACATTAGTACCAAAGCTATGGCATCGGTTGAAAATCAAAGAACCTATGAGTCTTGAATCGTTATGAGCTTGATATTATTAACAAATTAATAATATTAACTTTACCTATCCTTGATATCCGCCCAATTTATGCCGTAGAATAACCTTGTCTACCGAAGTCCAACCCTACGTCAGAGCATGTCATCAGCCACGTGGGAGACAGACATCAGCAGAAACTGGTGGTGGACAGGGCAATAAAACTACCCACATGATTATAGCGAGTGATAACAAGGAGTCGTATGGCCTCAAACTTAAGCCGCTGCCTGGGGAGCGCCTAAGAGCGACATGCCGCTGAACACAGAAGCTTGATACAACATCAAGCTTCACCGGCTGAACGTTTTTTGCCGGGTCAACCAGCAACCACCAAAGCAGGTCCTATAAGATGACATCAAATGGACGACATAAATGTACAAATATGTCATTCGTTCATTTATGATAGTTACAAAAGAAAAAAAGGCTTGATATGTTACAGCAATAAAATGCACACAAAATTTCTCGAAATGTTCCCAGAATTTGTAGATATAATCTCTGAACAAACCTCGAGAGCAAAAGCCAATGCACACCCAATCACAGCAAGAGAGAAACAAATTAAAAAGGAAATCAACACGGGCAATGGCGATAATAACTGTGATTGAGTAAGAAACAACAATGGATGTGATTCACCAAATAGCAATCATGAAAGCAGAAATGACGATGATGTCCCAAATGCCCCAACACAAATGTTACCAAATTCGAGTTATGATCTTGAAGAAGGAAATGATATGTCGTACATGGAAGAACTGAAACTGACAATAAAGCAAGAGCTTAGTGCTAATTTCACGAAATTCTACGACACAACCCTCTCAACAAAACCTAAACTATCCAAGCCAAATTTTACATCATTTGTGGGGAAGATTATACGAATCCTCGATATATATATATATTACCACCACAATTGAACATGATAAAAACACTCGAAGAACTCCATCACAATGTGTACTGTGCTGCTGTTGTGAATTTATCAAGATCACAATTGTGCAGTATCAATCTAGAATCTTCACTGAATTTTCAGTTAAATGCAAGAATGAAGATAAAAATCTTCCCAAATGGCAGATCACACTTCAAAATCGTATCAGTATGCTGAGAGTAAAAATTTGAAAACTTAAGCAATTTCAGAAAGGAGTGAGAACAAAAGAAACTAGAAAAGAAAGTGAGATAAATTATCAAACCAGTTACATTGAAACAACTGACACCAAACAGTTTGGTACAAACTCTGAATAGTCACGTACAACGGCTAGTAGTGTACTCTGAATGACTTAGAAGATATAAAACATCTATGGTTCGAAACAATTTCAAGATCTATCCAAATTAACCGAGGCATCTTTCTGAGCACATTTCTGAGCTGCATGGCACTAAACCCATTGAGCAAGGTACTCCACATGCAAAATGGATACAAATTCACAACAAAAACAAAGGATAACTACACGATCAACCATTGACTATATATGGATAACTTAAAAATATATGCCAAGTCAAACATCAAACTTTACAAAATCCTTGATATAACCTCTCGATTCAGCGATGAAATATGCATGGAATTTGGTTTTTTATAAATGCAAGTCCATTCATCTCGAAGATAAAATCACCTCCTGCGAAGGATATAGTGTAACCCCCTATGACAACATTGAGGAACTCGCATTGAGGAGGTCGCAAGGAAACCTTCTTCATTCACATTTCCATACCGAACACTCACAATATGGTAAGAAAATACAATGAGAACATACAAAGGTATTTGTATCTCTCCCATGAAATGGCGACTCAGTAGAGTATAGAGAAACATTTCAAAACCTTAATCTTGCTCAAGGTATTCCACGCGCTAATTTCGTAGCCGTGTCTATGTATTTGCTTTTGTAAAAAATAACACGAGATTTAAAAGCCCTGAAATCAGGAACAGCTAATGACAAAATTACATTCTATATTGTAATAGACAAATAGATAATTGCATAATTTAACAACCTATTTTGTGCTCTCCAACAAGTGACCGAGATCTTGACATGTATATGTGTGTGTATATATATATATACACACACATATACACACACACAATGCTTTTCGCATACAAAACCGGTGGATTAAATGGAATTTGCAGCTTGCTGTCAAGAGCAGGGTGATACTCCATAAATTCATTTAAAAAAGTTCTGTTCACAATTCAATCATGATAATTTTTCTGAAGAAAATTAATTTTACCGATGCGCAACTAGACGCAACACGTGCAAATGGTATCCGGTGATTAATTACAACCGGTACATTTTCAGTCTGTGGACCGTAGATTATCTTCTCAATATGCAATATTATACAAATGATTTGGCACAATATTAGACGACAACAAAATCGGCATATAAGTATAGTAAAACTCATAAACGTTAACAAGGATTTGGGAGTTGATGCGGGTGATGCAGTGGATAGCACACCTGCGGCCTGAGCAGGAAATCCCGGGTTCGAGTCCTGGTCCATCGCAATTTTCACCTGACTGTTGACGTTGCAAACACTCCTCTACGAGTAGGTACTCGAAGTTGTGAATTAAAAAATATTTTCCAATTTTATTTAATAGGCCTTATGTATAATATTAATGTTTTCTGTATTTTACTTTATTTTATTTTCAACTGCCTTAAAACAAATGAAATTTGGTTCTTGTTGTATTTCAACAGGTTCTATTTCATCTATATCGAGTTTTTAAAAAAGTATTTTCACACAAATTTGACATTTTATGTAGATCACATTCCGAATTAGTCATATTTTCCGTCTGCATATGTAATTAATAACAAATAAAAAAACCAAAAAATATGGTCATTTCATGTTATTCAATCACATTCATTTATGATTCAAATGAGGTTAGTCTTCAGTTCTCTTAATAACAATTTTTACCTGGTTTATTCCTAAAAGTTCTCTCTTAACAAATATTTTCTTTACTTTCTAAAATAGTTTTCCCATAAAAGGAAATAAAAGTTCATAAAAATACAATACTTTCAACTTGAATTCCTTGTTTTTAGAATTTTCAAGAAACTTGTTTCGAATATATAGTTGTTAAACTTAACAAACGTTTAATATTTTTTATTGGCTTTTAGGTCGTGCAAATTTATTAATTTTACACCTGTATGATCAATAACTGTACAAATACCTTCTGTTCATCTCATGTTTATAACCTGCTTTTGAAGATTCATATAGAGGTCTTTTTTCTCCAGTTCATTTATCCTCATAAATGACTCCCTTACTTCTTTGCTTTATTTTTTTTCACAATTCCCCTAAAAAATTTAAGTTCCCTTATATTTTTTATTATTGCATCATTTTGGTCAAATAGGAATGTTATAGATTGCTTTATATCCTCACAAAGGATATCAAGTTTTTGTCTACATTGTCCAAATTAGTGTCATTCAACGACTCACAATCCACATAATCAGTCTATTGACTCTGTAACACTTGATGCGACAGTTCGTGTGGCTCCTTCTGCTTTCCTGACACAGCCAGGCCGTTTCCTTTCTTATTCCCAACACCTTTAAAAGATTGGTCTAAAAGTGAGAGCATTTGAAATTTATATTTCTCTTACAACTCAGAATACTTTTTTCGCTTCCAAATCGCATACCACGCACCGTACCATTTTAAACAATTTCAACTGACAGAAACGAAGTAATATAAGAAAATAACTCCAGTGTTGTATAATTCCAAAAATTATAAGTTCACATACTCAACAGCAAATTATTTTTAAAAGTTTCCTCTTAAATAAATAATCATCAAAACATGTCATTCAACCATGAACAGAAATATGTTCTTCCAAAAACCATATTAATTCAACTAGCATTATTCACACATAAACATTCCTTATCAAACACAGCCATACAAAAATATTTACTCGTAATAAGTAACCATTATATAGACACACAAACCAGTTATAAACACATAAACACTTTATTACCGTGACAAAAAAATTACTGTTTGTTAGATTATTGTTTATTTTTGTTTACTATCCTTAATTTCTAAAGACCCAGTGCTTAAAAGTTCAGAACACAAACAGTTTTATACCCATACATTCACCTAGGTTTTTAACCCAATCCATTACACACACCCAATTCACAAAATACAAAACTTATTAAATCCATTTTTTTACAATCAATTCAAAAAACCCAACAAAGACACTCCTTACAACCATACAATGTGGTACGAAATATGGAGGTCTTTAAACAAACGTCCTACTCAAGTGTTACTTAACGAATAACTGTGCTATGAACTATCGTCACAGCCTAATATTATACATTCGTGACAGACCATAGAAAGTCCGTATGCTGGTCTCGCAACCAGCGACAGTAGCGCCTCTATCCGCCAGCGAGTATAAAAATAGCGCCACACATATCCCACGGCCACCTTAGTATCAAAAGCGATATGGGGAGGTTGTATACATTCGATAATCCGTTGTATGATCAAGTAGGTTGTGATTCACCAAAACGTAATGATACTCGCTCACCACTTGAAGACACCGCTGTCGTCGAGCTGCAATTTTGGATCCTCTACGTACAAATTATGAACTATACTTTTCATTAACAGAAAAGTTTGTAGAATTAAGTATTACACAATTTGTGTGTAGCATGTTAATTTTTCATTTTAGGGCTATCATAATTCAATACAATTTTTTTTCGTTATACAACTCGTGGAAGTGGTGTGATGTAAAAAGAACACCTAAATATTAATAATGATACTTAGGAAATTAGGTGAAAACTTTAGAGCATATCGTAATAAACAAATATATTTCTATACGTCAATATCAAAATATTGCTTATACTTCCTAGACTACGATTAAATAAATAAATTTATTGTCAAAAAAGCAGTACAAACTGCGTATGACCACGTGGAGGTCAATAAACTAATTTACTCTCCGGAAGCAAGCAAGGGACCATCCCATCAATTCCGATAAAGGGCCCTAAGGCAGAGACGGATTTAACATTTCAACATACTCCTAACGATAAAAAATAGTTCGACACGTTATTCCATTAACAAATACCAGCAAATATTGTGTTTAATAAAACAGAAAAGTCATTTCACACGTACGTATTATTATCAAGCTATAAATCATTCGGAAAGTATTGTTGATAATTTGTAACTATTAAATAACACTAAATTCGCTAATAATTATTTCAATTGATGCCATCCCTAGGCAAGAGCCTATCGAGTTTAAAAGAAAATCCGTTTCTATCCGAAGGAAAACCGGAGAAAACCCCGAGATGTGGCAACATCGTTTAAGAAAGAAAATATGGCACTTGTAGTGGAAANGAAAATATGGCGCTTGTAGTGGAAAAGGATTTCCTAAAACCGTGTTGATCGTCAGAGAGAATGTTATTTTTTGATAAAAAATCTAGAAGACGCTTATAGAACAATTTTTCTAGGATTTTTGAGAAAGTGGGTAATAGAGATATTGTTCGGTAATTTCCAATATTAAGTTTGTTTCCTTTCTTGTGTAAAGGTTTCACTTTAGCTCTCTTAAATATGTTAGGAAACACCCCTTCCGATAAAGAACTCTTAAAAATATTTATGAAAGAAGAAATTCTTATCCCTTGGGTGATCCATCTATTGTATTTCTTTGTGTTAATTAACTTGCGTTTTATGGGAAAGCTAGAGCTGTAAAGTTTTAGGAATATTGAGATAACTACATTGAATTTGTCGTCGGTGTATTGACAATTGTAAACACCTTTCCGTGTTTCTTCACGCAAATAATTTATAATTAAGCTCGTTATATTTCGTAAGAATCGCAAAAATTAGTTTCCAAGTTTAAGGAATTTATTGTTTCGAATAATAATATGTAGACAAAACTGAATAAATATATCCACTCATTTCTACAGGGTTCGAGCCCTCAACCTTCTGATACCCAAGTTCTAACGTTACCTCTACGCCACGGGGGTTTATAGGGTCGTAAGATATTTGAAAGATAACATAGTATTTTAAACGCTACGGCAATTACCATATATTTGATCATATTTTTATTTTGTGTTACATGCACGTATATTTAGTAAATGTATTCAATGGTAAGTTGATGGATATCACTAATACTAAAGTACCGCTATAAAAACACATTTTTTAAACATGGGCCAACTTCGCCATCTTTGCCTTGTAGAGGAAACACAAGACAGTGACCGAAGAGCCATCTGATGAACAAAAATGGATCCGATTTTTAGAGTCTCGAACAAAATTGTCATTGCGATTCAGCGGAAGGAAAGGTCGAATGAAAATAGAATAACAATGATAAATAAGGGGAATCGAATATGATCGGATGTGTCGATGATGACTTAGTATTTTCTGAGAGTTTGAATGCAAATGATTGCGTATTTGTCAAAAAAAAACCAATTTTATGCTTCAGAATAGTTACCAGCTGTATATATATAAATACATACATACATACCCGGCCGTCGCGTTGCTATGGAGTGTGAATTTAGCGGCGATATCCGACCGGGTCTCTTCATGCGTATCATTATCTCTGCAACCGGTGTGCTACCGAACACAACGAATTAAGCACTTCGTTTTCTCAATTTGGAAGATAGGTGACTACAGAATGCAGAAAGTCGTTATCCTCGATACGTGCCGAATCACCAGGAACTATCTAAATATCACCTCACACCAACAGCAAATACCACACACTTGGTCATCAAACCCGTTTGAGACCCGCATATTCTCCAGTTCGGCAGACTGTGAACTCATAATAAAAATATCATTCCCGCAGCTGACTAATATACCAGGTACACGCCTGAGAGAAAATAACAATCAAAATAATAATAAGAAGAATAAGAATTAGAATAACAACGGTGGACTTCAATTGAATATATTCATTCATTCAATTGAATATTTATATGAACGACCTCCATTCCCATTAAACCCTATCTGCTATTGACGCATTATGTTATACGAATGATTATTCTTCTGCGATATCATGTGCCGAAATGTTTGTAGTATGTACGAGTATCTAACCCATAGAGTGATATAGGGTAGAGCGAGATTTGGAGCACGTGTACCAAGATGGGATTTCGTGGTCACGTGACTTAGGGCAAGAAGCAGTTTTCCTTCCATGAAGGCGGCTCCACACATTCGTCATTTGGCGAATTCCTAAAAAATAGCGCTTTGCTCGAGGTATTTGCGGAGTATTCGCCTATTTACGAGCGCATTGATCAAGATATAAGCAATTTGCGGAGCACCTAGTCGATCTGGGAACGACGAATATTCGTGTTAGTAGTAAGAGGTTATGGAGACTGAATCTGGAGTAATCACAGATGCTGCTGCGTGTGTAGTTATCTTGTATAATGTTGTTAAGAAAAGTAAGTGGGTTTTATCTCATCGTAATTCAATCAATGAAATTAAATCATTAATAACCTAGTTTTTATTCCATGTGGATTTAACTGTAGTAACTGGTTTTATCGAATTAAGAACAGATGCGAATTATGTGTGATAGGATCATTTTTACAGTGACAGTTCGTTTCAAGTTAACTTAACTTTAATAAAAAGTGAGAAAAGTTATTGGGAAGTGTGTGTTGCATTTTTACACTCCAAGTAACAGTGATATACTAGTCCAGTTTACTTTTTTTTATTAAAAACTGGGAAGCAGTAGTCGTCGGGAAATCATTGTGGTTATGAGCTCCTGTGCGTATAATTGCGTGGAATGTTAAGAAAGGAGGAAGGATCTCATCAAAACCCGGTGTTCGCGGAGTTCCTCGAGAATAATATCATACTCTGGTGGCCCTGCGTTCTGCTCCATACCACCTATCACCAAAAGGTACGGCGACGACACACAACAAACACGCAGAGGTGAATAAATCAGGGCCTGGACCGTGGCCCCCGAGAGACCAGCGGCCTGCAACCCAACGGCTAATGGCTGCGCGCCATTGCATAATAGATACCATAATTACTATTAAAATACGTTCAAACAAGAAAACAAGTGAACAGGACGGTGCGAAGCTGGTGGTGATCCTTGATGGAGGGGTGAGGGGATCGGCGAAGTCGCTGCGAGTGCTGAAAAGCGATAGCGACATGAAGCGTGCGTACGTACCTCGAAGTTTTCTTGTCAAATTTTCGTTTGCCGACCACAATATTTTAGAAAAAGGTATGGATCTATCACCTATGGCACTTACAAAGGTACTTTAGGTCACTATAAGCCCACAATTTTTAGAAAAATAATTTTTGATGGTTTTAGAAATTCTATTTTCTTTGTTGAATCAAATTGGAGTTGCAAATATAATTGTTTCAAATTCTGTATTTAAAATAAAAAATAGTGCGTTTACAGAATGAAAAACGAATCATTCGTTCCGCAGATATTTTAGCAGAAATTTTGATTATTTTGAAGCGCAACGTCGTGTCGGTTCCGTAACTCAAAGACTTAAGGTTGAAAATGTAATTTCTCCAAACATTCTTATTTCAAATCCTACATTACAAATTCTTAAATTTGTATAGTGGACTACCATGGGGTAACTCTCTACTTGTGGATATATCTTCTTATTAAATTTGAAATATATTGTGTTTAAAATAAAATATAGCTATTTCTATTTTACCTCGTGATATAATACTAATTTTGGCCAACGAGGTATTACTTATTTCTTGTGATCAGATAATTTGGTAAACGTGTCAATAATGACACGACATCCAAAGAAAATGATTGTATAGTACTGTCCAACACTAAATCTTTGTACTTACTAATGAAATCTGGTCTGACATTAATACCATGGTTCCTATGTCGGTGGATAGTTACATATTATTTGCTATTTAACTTTATTGGGGATGGGGAGCATTAAATACTTTTTGCTGAACTGTTTATTCTCCTAATTTACACGTATATATTAAATTTCCATTAAATGAATTGGTTATCTCTGTGACTATACAATTTTTAACACAGTTTGGTGAATTTATCTATACATTTGTTCATTTGTTTCCAAGTTACTTTGTCAGTACTTGACAAGTCAACATGTATTTTCAAATTAGAACATTTTAATTGTTTAAGCTAATAAGTATCTTGAGAAATTAATTCTATTCAAATCGATTATGTTATTCCATTCCGATCTTTCTCATTAAGAGATAGGCGAGTCTGGGAGAGTAATTTACATAATAATAAGGTAATATCACTATTCCATATCCTTACACTACCCTACAAAGGATCTACATTTGGTTTGCTTTGCCGGATGATAAGGTCTTGCCTTGTGTTTATTTATATTTTTAAGGTCTTATGTTTATTCAGGGGTGCCCACAAGGGCATGTGACGCAAACTGCGTCATCGAAATTTCGAGGGGTTCGAAAAATGGAGGTTTTTTGGAAGTTTGGAATATTTAATAGTTAAATAATAAAAATATTTTTAAAAATCCAAATATTAAAATAAAAATCATAACAATGCATTTGTTTTTAAACTTAACGGACATTTTAACATGATAAATAATTTCAGTTCATTTTCGAAACTGATGAATAAATCGTAAAAAGTCTTGCCGCGAGCGTGGGATACGTGTCGGGGGTCATTTCATGTCTGTCAAAAGACGGGAGACTCATTGTCTTTGCATGAATGAGAAAGTGTCAAGAGATACCTTCCTCTCTATCTTGCAATGGTAAGATTACTGAACAGAAGGCCAATCCAGAAAACAGCGTTGCACTGTTCATTGCTTTGCCTTCAGCGTACAAGTTTACTGTGCGTGATCAAATTTTGTATCTCGTCTTTGTTCCCATGTTTTGCCGTTCGGGAATCTGCGTGTTTTTAAAATCGAGTGTCAAATTGTATTATAATTATCTCATCCTCTTTCTTTATATATTTTACATGTGAAGTAGAGGACATGTATCTAAGGTGAAATAATCCGATGAAACGTAAGAAACCTGGAAATCCGAGTTCAGCGCTTATGAATCTGAACATATATGGAATCTGAGCATGGTCCTTTAAAATTTAAAAAATTCAAACTCTATTCTACTACGTTCCTAATTTTTAGCTGTTGAAATATAATTTGAAACCAAATTATGTATTATATTTCAATCTCATTTAAATTTATCCTTGATAAAAATGGATATAGGTGATGAACATTCTTACTTTCTCGTATACGCGGTCTAGAGACTATTGTAACTGAAAAAAAATTAGTGAGATTGTGAAGGAATTTTTTGTGTCCCTGCTACCGAAACGAGTATTTGGGTCCCTGATACCGAAAAAGAAATTTGACGTCCGTCTGTCTGTCCATCTGTGCGCACTGACACTAGATAAACAGCTGAGTCATTCATATTTTGTATTTTGAGTAGTTGTTGACGCACGAGTTCTGAAATGTTTTAATTTTTGATATCATATCATGCATCCTGTGTATTAAAATATAATTTGAAACGTTTATTATAAGCGACTCAAATTTTTTTCTTTTAAGTTAGAATAGATGTAGGAAAATAATATCTCTTAGCCGAATTATTACCTCAATTATTTATCCCATGGATCTTATTTATGCACTATATTAAGATTGTTCAAAACTATTTAGTAGTAAAGATGTGCCAAGCCGAGGGAGGTATCAGCTTTAGAAATCCATAGTCTGTAAAACATCGGAAGGCGGCTTGCTATCTCCCTCACAATCACCCCTTCTTCGTTCCCAAATGTCTTGACCCAGAGGTGCTCTCGGACACATCACCTTTCGCTCACTCTAACATCCTTACCCTCCGCGTTTAGAATAATTCGCCTACTGGACATTTCTTACGCAAACTATTTTTTACCGTGCATCAAAAAAAATTGGATTTCTGCGCAAAATTTCAAGAAAAATTGAATCAAATAATAGCCATTTTCAAGCAATCACTTTCCCTTTATTTTATACGCACGAGATAAAACAGCTGTTTTCAACATCAATATAGAATGCATGAAAATGGTTGCTTTTTTTCTTTGCAAAGTTAGTTTGCATACTATGTAGATAACAGTCTTAAAATTGTATAAGATAGTATGTGCATTGGTTTTGCACACTGGTTTTCATATGGAATCTGGGTAAATAAGATAGATAAAGTTATAAAATATTTCTAAATTTTTGGAATAAAATTTGGAAGTGAGTCAAAGCGAAGGGGGGCTTTTTTGATGGGGGTCCTTGCAGATTTGGGGTCTGCGTCATAGGATTTAGTGGGGGCAGGTACCTCTGGTTTATTTATATTTTTTTTTAAAGAAACCCTTGTGTTTAAAGCCTTTGTTGGTTACTTAGTTCTTTTGAGTTTGTGTACATACTCATTCGTTGACATTTGAATATATAAGTTTTTTTCTAATTTCACTAAATAATATATTCTAAAGTTGAAACAGTTACACAGTCGCTTAACATAAATGCATTTATCTTTTGAATTTCTAGGTTATTCTGGTATATTTAAATGAACATTTAAGTCTGTATTAAAGAATATACTCCATTACAATAATAGGGAAATAATAGTTTGATTACATGTGATAGTTTTTAACTATATAATCACAATTATATAGTTAAAATTCTCTCTGCTATGAATTAATATTCATTAATATGTACGCTTTCAATTAATTACCTTGTACTGGTGAAAATACTGCATTACATACTGACCTTTTTTCAATATTTCCTATTGCTGACCTGATAATTGTAGTAACCTCTGGTTTATTTACTGATTCCAATAACTATTTTTTGAAATAAATAAGATTTTGGTTTATACCTTACACGGATGAGACGAACATAAATAGAAGTTTTTAACGAAATAATTTTTCCCTGCTTTGCCTTGAGCCTTCGAGTTCTTCTTATTAGGCTCTACAACATCTTCCACGATGTTTTGGCCTGCTCCACTACAGCTTTCCATTTCTTTCTGTCCTGTGCTATACTTGTCCAATTCTTGACTCCCAGGTCTCTGATGTCTTTTAGTACGTCGTCCTTCCACCTGATTTTCGGTCTTCCCTTTTTCTTTGCGGCTGCCGGGCTCCAGTTATAGATTTTCTTCACCATTCTGTCCTCCGGAAGTCTTTGTAAGTGGCCAAACCATCCAAGTCTTAACGCTCTTATATGACTTACTATGTTTTTAGACTGTATGAGATTGTCTAACTCGTAATTAAATCTCTTTCTCCACATGCCATCTGGTTCTTTGATAGGGCCATATATCTTCCTTAATATTTTCCTCTCAAAAACACATAATTTCCTAATGTCTTTTTCTTTCAGTGTTCATGTTTCTGCCGCGTATGTTACGACAGGACGTATAACCGTTTGGTAGATCCTTAATTTAGCTGCTTTTGATAATAACTTGTTCTGGAATAATGCCAGATTGCAAAATACGCTCTATTTCCGGATACCAATCTTTCAGAGATTTCTTCTTCTATTGAGTTAGTTGGGTTCATTATCGAACCAAGATACTTAAAAGAATTTACGACTTGATACTTCTCATCGTCTAGGATTTCCTCTTGGGTACATGGCTCACTTAGTCTGCTTGACATATATTTTGTGTTCTTCTAGTTTATTTTCATTCCTGACGATAACGAATGTGTTTTGAGTGATTTGAAGACTTCTTGTAGTGCCTTTCTGGTTCGGGTAGTTAGTAAAATGTCATCCGCATATGCTACACACTGCTTAAGGCGTGTTGTTATGTTCCCTTTAACATCTATTGCTTTCAATATTACATCCAATGTTACATTGAAAAGGGACGCTGACAACGGATCTCCTTGTTTTACTCCTTGCCCCACCTCAAAGTCTTCACTCAATCTGTTGTTGATTTTTATTCTGGCCTTTGTGTTCGCTAGCGTTATTTGTATGAGTTTCCGTAGCTTTACTGGCACACCATATACCACCAGGACTTCTATTACCTTCTCCCTTATGACCGTATCAAAAGCATTTGAATAGTCTACAAACATATTACAGTGGTCAATCCCATATTCATAGAACTTCTCGTACACTTGTCTCATGCCAAAAATATTATCTGTTGTTGACCTATTTTGGCTAAAACCTGTCTGGTTGTCGCTTAACTTACTTTCAATGATTTCTGTTAATCCTTTGTTTACAAGGATTGCAAAAATCTTATAAATTACGTTTAATAATGCTATAGGTCTATAGTTCCTACACTCTAACCTATCACCTTTCTTGTAAACTGGAAAGATCACGCTTTCGTTCCGTTGTGAAGGCAGTTTTTCGCGTCTCCAGATTTGTAGTATCAGCCTTCTTGAGCGTTCTTCCCCTNTCTTGAGCGTTCTTCCCCCCTCTTTTATTAATTCGGCCGGTATGTTGTCTGATCCTGCAGCCTTGTTTTGCTTCAGGTTATTGATAATATAGCATATTTCATTGAAGGAGGGTTCAGCGATTTCAACTGTATCCGTTTCGGTTGATTCTCTTCTGTACCCCTCTTGTCCGGTTTCCCCTCCTCCAATGTGAGCTTGGGAATTAAAGACGTCAGCAAAGAAGGCACGCCATCTTTCCAATACCTCCTTTTCTTGTGTCAACACGTTTCCTAATTCGTCCTTACATGAACTCAAACCCAAACCTCTGCCGTTTAACTTTTGATTGGCCTTCAGTTCCCCCCCAAAATTGAGTGATTCATTCTTTTTATAAGCCTCTTCCATTGCTGTGATTTTTGCATTAATCCAACTCTTTTTCTTTCTTTTACAGACTAGGTTCGCCCTTCTTCTTTCCATCCTGTATCTTTCATATCTGCTTCTGGTACTTAATTGTAGAGCTCTCGCACGCTCTGCTTTTTTCCGCTCGATCGCTACATTCATCATCCCACCAATTTCTCTGCTCTCTTCTTTCTTTCTTCCCTATGACTGATTCCGCTGCATTGGTGAGCAAATTCGCTAGTTTTCTAATTCTCTTCTATATCTTCTGATATTGATTTTGTGGTTAGCATCTCATGCACTTTAAGTGAATATTGCTTCTTTTTTGCGAGTTCGTTAGTTGGTCAAGATTCCATTTTTTGACCACTTTGTTCTTTGCTCTATATATATTTGGGAGTCTCAGCTGCACAATTACTTTAATAAGAAAGTGATCGGAGTCCATATTTGGACCTCTTAAAGGTCGTACATCTTCTATTAGGTCCTACTTTATTATATTAATGAAAACATGATCTATTTGGTTTATAACCTTTTTGTCGGGTGAGACCCATGTAGCCTTATGTATATCTTTATGTTGAAATTGGGTACTCGCGACTATTAGATCGTTGTTCTCGGCGAATCCACATAATAATTCCCCGTTCTCATTTGTTGTTCTGTGCAGGGTGTACTTGCCTGTTACTCTTCTATAGGTTCCTTCTCTTCCCAATTGTGCGTTGAAATCCCCCAAAATTATTAAAATATCGCTTCTTGGTACTTGCTCAATTATATCTTGCTCATCATAGAATATTTCCTTCTTCTCTTCCTCTTGATCGTTTGTTGGAGCATAAACGTTCACGAACGTTAAGTTATTAAATTTTCCTTTCAATCTTAGTTTACAAATTCGTTGTGAAATTGGATTAAAGTTTATTACATTGTTTAACAATTTACGTCTAAGAAGGAAACCTGTACCCGCCTGTCCTGACTTTGTCTTCGTACCAGAATAATATAATACATAATCACCTTTCACTATACGCCCCATGTTGGGCCATCTTAGTTCGTGGAGAGCGACTAGTTCAATTTGCGTTTTATTTGGTCTGTTAATTCTTGAAATTTGCCAGACTTCAATAACGTTCTTATATTCCATGTACCAATTATCATTTTCCGTTTCCTTTGCCTTTGTCTTAGTTAACCATGTTCCGAGGCCTGTTTGTGGAACGTTTAGCAGTGTTCTGATTTTTATGGATGATGGGGAGCTGACCCAACATCCAACCCTTCTCTTTTCTCCGGGCTTGGGACCGGCAACAGCGGCTGCTGAAGTACTCAATCCCCCCAGTGCCCACCGCAGGCAGAGTTGAGCCTTCGAGTTAGACTACTAAAATGTACTTAGGATATTATTCATGGATTTCAAACTATCATGGAAGGTCTCCTTTAACCATTGCTTTCCCTTCGAACTAGCAGAAAGCACACGTGTGTATAGAAACCACTTTAGCGTTGGTGAGTGCCCGCGTTAGCATACCAGTTCAAATTCATCGCGCTACTTTTTGCCCTAAGGCACGTGGTTCAATGTTGAAACACATTTCATTCTATTGCGCAGCTTGCTCGCTCGCATTACGCTATCCTAACTTAAATGATCTAACCACGACTGGTCAGTATCCATTGTAGGAACAGTTAAAATAACAAAACTGAACAAATATTTTGTTCCATTGTATATCTTTTTCCTATTTGTTTTGTTTTGCAGATGGTCCATGCATGTTGGTGGTATTACTTTTCAAAATTTACGGAATTTTTTGACACGGTGAGTATTCTTTAAAGTTTAGAGTTTATGTTTTGTCATTGCAGTGGTTCTCTTTTGGTTTCTGCGGTTCCTCAACAGAACTTTCCAGTACGTCTTGCACATGTAAACGTATCATTTGGTTAAGTTATTTTAGCCATTCGATTATTTTTTTTAAAAAGAAACTAGATCAGTTTTCGTACGTGTAATCCTTCCAGCCAGGAAAATCTCACACTGAGACTGAGGCGACACATTTCTCTGAGATTCATAATGCTTAGGAATCATCGCAATTCGAATTTAAATATTCTAGAACAGACAAAAATATTTACTAACGTGCAATCCCTTCTGGATGTGCTATTCAAATTTCAGTTAAAGCTTTGGAACTCGTAACGGAAACTGACAAAATACACAAGTTTTTTTATTTGACCAATACCAAAAATAATTTTGTCTGACATCCCATAAAAGACTCAAGGCCTCTACTAAAACTTTTATCTTAGGATTGGATGTCCGCAGGACCTATGAATGTGAGAACTACTATTTTAATGTGGCAAATACCTGGAAATATTTTATCACTTGGGTTTCATAAAAGACCGTTTTTTTTCTCTTAAATTTTTAAACTGGTCATTTGATTTTCAAATTAAATGAAATGGCCTTCAATTTCTTTAATCTATTACTAAAATCAATAATATTCAATTAAGGCTCAAAATATTGCAAAGTTATATTCATTTCAACTCTTTAAGTCAATGACAGATTGGAAGAAACATTTTGGCTTGCGCATTCGTAAGTCAGGAAGATAGTGCCTTGTTTTCTTCCTCACTAACGATGATCGGAACATTTCTTCGTATCTGTGAATGACTTTTATTTTTCTTCATTGTTCTATCAAACTATATATTTAACTTTATATATCAAATAATTTTCATTTTTAAGATGTCTTGTACTAAAATTTATTTCCGCCATTTTTGAATTTATTTCCCCTTTGGTTTTCAGATTTTTTTTATTTTGAGAAAGAAAAGCAGCCACGTCTCGACTCTTCATGTTATTCATCATGGAATAATGCCTATGAGTGTGTGGTTTGGTGTCAAATTTACTCCAGGTGAGTTCAAGTAATATGGAAAAAGGATAAAATATCCAGTGTTTGTTAGGGTAGGCTTTCTTGAGAACTTATAAATCTGGGTTAAATAATTTTATTACACAGAAGTCCACACTTCAATGACATGCTGTCGCTGTTGTGAGACTAATGTATTTATGATTGTTTTCTGAGACGAAGTGGTACAATAGATTATTACATATAACGGAAACGTTCGTAAAAGCTAAGACGGAATGTCCTGTTGTTTAATACACATGTACTTTGCAGACTTATTTGTATTTACGGTATCAATGAGATGGTTGTACAGATTGTGGTATAACTATGAAACAGAATTTCGTTACGGCATTTTATTTTTCAATGTACACTTACACATCGTGGACACGGACAGTCAACTTTCGTAACCTATTCAAATAAAATATCTTTAATTTCGAATCCAACCAGGCGTTTTCAACACCTATCAGGTATTACTGTCAAATCGCCGTTCATTCCGGTAATCTATGAAGTTCGAGAAAGAGGAAAGTCTGGCGAAGCCAAATCTGGAGAATATGAGGATATAACAGTTTGAACTACAGTCGTGCTGATATTCATGTTGCGTATGTTTTGTTCTCGATGCGTGTTTCTCATGCAAAACAAAACCACTTGCGTATTTTCTTCAGTTATCTTAAGTATTGCAGAAGGGTGCAATAGTTTATTCGTTGATAGATACACATCAATATCAAATGGGAAGAGACAAATAAACCTTCTTTTCTATCACTGTCTATATTGTAATGCTACTTAGCCTGTCCTTCGTGCTGCTCCGCTAATCTCCACCCTTATTCACTCACCACATCTGAAAGGTATACGACGCTCTAAAAGTTTTGAATAAATGCCCATTATCCACACTAGATGAGCTAAAATGATAATCATAAAAGAATTTTCCAAGGAATACTCAAGACACACGAGGTAAACATTAAAATAAAAATGAGTACGTAGCTTTTCTTGCTTCAATGTTCTCTGTTTCCAGAAAACAGTATATACATTTTGTGATGACTTTATATTGCGAAAGAAAAACATTGGCGCGTTTATATCATATTAGTAGTATTTCAGTGTTACAGACAAAAGTATTAAAAATCAAGGATTATAAACAAAGTAAATACAACATAACATTTGAATTTACTGAGAGAAGATTTTGTTTACTTTAATTTAATTTACAATTGACAAGAAATCCTATCATGAGACATAAAGAGAGGCACAAGTAAATATTTAAATGCAAAAAGGAACATATATTTATTTTCCTGCAAGCAAACATCTCTCTCTAACTTCCATAAGAACTTGTCTGAGAGGAAATTATTGACTACAATATTACTTAAATTGAGATTCATAGGAATACCATAAGATCATTAATTCCCTGTAAACTAGTTATTGGAGAACGGAAAATTTTCACAATTTTTTTATGTCAAAGTATCAACATTTGTGAAAAAAAGAACTATTAACTAATTAATTATTTGTTTTATATAACGTTTTTGTTCAAATCGTTATAAGGATACCTGTAGTTAAGAGCGTTCTCATACGGTATTGTTTTCAAAATATACGTGCTTTTAAAATTATTTGAAACACCTGAGAAAAAGAAAAGGTGTACATTTTAAAATGTATAATTTTACAACACTTCAGTCCCTTACGGTGGAAAGTTGTTATAATTTAATTGGCAGGACATCAATTTTGCAACATTTTTTAAAATGAAATTATTCACGTCTCCTATTATATTCCAATTTAAATGTTTAGAACGACCTTTTAGGTAGACTAAATTTTTATTTACACAGACAGGTTATTTAAAATTTACAATTATTTTGATTTTCTGCTTTGATGGTTTGTTTCATTTTATTTATTTTTGTGTATACGTAGTTGACTTGGTGTTACCAAAATAAAATTCATTCATTTGGTTACATAGTACCTGACGATGACAGAAAGCAGCTGTCGAAACGTTGTGGGTGTTAGTAAAAATTTAGTATTTTTAAAACGTCGTTTAAAAATTAAAATTGTCTGGAAATAACCCGAGTAAAATATATGTAAAAGTTTTAACGATTAAAATATGTTTTCAGTCAAAGTAATAGTTCTTATATGATAAATTTTCAAAGAATGAAATGCGTCGATAATTATCAAAAATATCTCTCATTATTTGTTCTACCTTCTGTTGAAAACCAGTCCGTCATGACAAAATGTCTTGCTTCATATGAATCAATGCAGAATATCTTGTTTGGTATATCTCACTTTTGTAAGGCATGGTCTTCTAGGTCATTTCAGTAAGTTTATCAATAAACTTACATTTAAGTTCAAAATTATTGAAGTGAGAATCAACTTCGAAGCCGTACTCTGAAAAACCATCATCTTGTTCAGAGTTTCCTATAAGGTAAGATATTTGAAATAAAATATTACTCGAATTGTAGAGACCGCTTTAATGTAAATTTTGTTATGCAACTAGACTCTTTACATGTTATGCAACATTTTACTGCCGTCCAGTGTACTCTTCTTTTTGCAATACGTCTGACGCTGACGGTGTGTGACGTCTGAAACTATTTTTGAATTCCTAGGGGGTTTGTATCCTGGATCAAGACGCGCAAAAAGGTTGGCCAACATACTTACACACATCCGTTCAGCATCCGCTTTACATTAAAAAAAGTCACAAACGCATCACGAAGTAAACTATATTCCTGATGACTTGTTCATATCTCCTACCAGCAGTCGACATAAATGGCTGAATCCTAACTTATATTTCGGTAACTATTTACTTTCACAAATATGAGCACTATATCGTCGTCCCTATCTTACAGTGTTTAACTCCATTCTTATGTGCTTAACCTCTAGTGATCGCCAGATAGAGGAACGTGTACATTAATTACACCATCATGACAATTTGTTGTTAGTTATTATGTAGGTCTACTGGCTTTTCACTCGCTAATGCGGATTTAAGTTTTATTTTCAAAAATTTCGTCCATTGTTTTCAGTAATAGATCTAATAAATCTTCCATTGACTTGACTAGACGTCTATTGTTATATATTAGATTAGATTGCTGTTTGGGTGGGCCCAACTAAGGGAAAGGTCCTGCACGTAGACCTAAAAGACATTTTACACCCCTTAATGCAAATAGGTTTTCTCCAACCCCAGGGCCTCGCTGAAGGTCACCAAGGAGTGGATCTTAGCCTTCCTTATATCTTCTAGGTTCGGAAAAAATAAACCGAGGTAACGGTATCTAGTTTGGGCAAAAGCTTCGCACAAGCAAAGTTCATGCGCGGAGGTCTCCTCCTTGCCTCATCTCCTACACATTGGATCCTGACTGATCCCCATAATGTGTAAATGTCTCCGTAGGGCACTATGGCCTGTTAAAACTCCTACAACTTTCCTCATACTACTCCTACCTAAGTTTTGTAGGACCTTCTTATATTCTCGATTAGGTCCAACAATTAACTCGCGGGCCTGCTTAGCTATATTCTGTGACTTCCAGATGGTGAGGAGTTGCTGATTTGTCCAATTGACAATCTCCAGCCTCACCTTTCGTGGAGATAATCCAAAGAAGTATTCTGGGCCAACAAAGTGTCCCTTAGATCCCAGCTTTGCCAATTCGTCCGCCTTGTTATATATTGCACATATGTGTGAAAGTAAATTATAGAACATAACTCTTAAATTCGGGATGCAAGACAGGCATATATTAACTTATGAGTTCAAGTAAAGCAGTAAGTTCGTTGTTGCAAGAATGCAAGAAAGGAATTTAAGTAACTATAAGTAAAAAAATTGTGCAATTAGAAGAAAATGCTGATGCATCTTGCATAAATATGACTTGAAAGTATATATACTACTATCTGTCATCCACTGAAGATTGGATTGATACGTTACTGAAGTTGTATACCATAATGCCCTAATACAACAACTTTTGGTAACATTTTTGAGGCCAGATAATAAGGACAAAGGTCTTTAAACATGAAACATTCCATCTGGACTGGTTTGGGGAGATCGTGGGTTAGAAATAGGAAGACTAAATTTATATAGCAATAAAAAATTATTCTATGAAATGGAACAATTGGTATCTCACAAATGTTTTATTAACGAGGATAGGTGAAAATTCTACTAACAGAGGCCCTGAAGGGTCCACATTTCGGGGGTATGTGAGGATGCAGTTGGTTGTGACCCACTAAAAAGCATTTTCTTTCCCCACTTTCCGCGAAACCTCAGTCATCTCACAAATGTAAAGTATCCACTTTGTAAGCACGTGAATGCGGGGCAATGTGCCTGATCTTAGCAGTAGGTTCAGGGTGCATGGGGTCTGCTTTCCGCTTCTGGTTCTTCATATAGCCATGCTCTAACACCCTCGCAGCTTTACCACCACTTCCAGTTTGTCTACGACGGCGTCCTACGAGATGCGGAGTGCGGCGAGCAAAAGCAGTCGGTTGAACTTCGATTCTTTTGCGCGTCCTCATGCTGGTCTTCTGAAGCAAAAGCATTTTCAGACCTTTCCTTTAAAATTTTCTGATACGATGTCACTAAGTCCATCACTCCTTGTAGGAATACATCTGGTGTTTTCTGAAGTTTTAATTCTAGGACATTAAACATATCTTTGAGATTTTCTCTTCTTGCTGTGATGTCAGGATTAGTGGACTTGTTTAGTGGACAAAAGGAGACAACAAGTTCACTATATGAAGTAACATTTCAAATTCTAAACTAGACAAAAAAACTACTGCAAAGAGCAAAAGGAACTTACATAATTTGGTAGGTTCTGGGGGGAATCTACACTGTCACAAACATTGATATTGTCCAGGTTATCATCGTTCTCTGTTGTGATGACTGGAGCTATAATTCAAGTGGAAACAAGACTGAAAGTTTCACCCAGACAAAATAGACACCTATACGTACATAATTCTTTCCAAAAATACAAAACAATTAAGAGTAAAAATAGTAAATTAATCTGACTCACATGCCTCTAGCTGAGTATGTTGCAGTAAGTGATCATCAATTGTTGAAATTTCAGTGGCTGGTCAACCAGATTGTGGGCCATCATGAAGTGATTTGTACCATTCATCAGGTAAATCAACAGATCGCACCATAATCTTGTCATAAACCAGTTTATCCTCTTACCCATATGTTTCATGATATTGAGAGCTGAACAAATTGCTCAGCTTGGCTATGTAAAATTGGTGCTTGCATGGTGCACCTCCAGAACAGACTGGGCATGAACAGATTTCTGTTTCCATGTCTACAATGTAAATACTTTCGGTCACTGAGTCCTTCACTTCATGTGTGCTCAGACACCTTTTTTTACTAACAAGTAAGCCAGCAGTTCTTGACTTGGTGCATGATGTCTACTGTTTTGATGAACATGGACTCGGTTGTTTACCACAGAAGCAATTCTGAACTGGTAGTAAGCGTCAAGCTCTGTGATAAACAAAGCAAACAGCTGGACAAGGTTGAATGCTTTCAACCGATCGAAAATAATATCCTTCATTTGCTGAAAATTAATTTTGGCAAAATTGGTTGTATTGTTCCCCCGGAGTCCCAGCACGATGATAAAGAGCCCATTCTTTACGCCCTGGATAAAGATCATTTTGCAAATTATTCAGTAAATTTTCATTCCTAGACATTACAACACTGGAGACAAGTTCTGCATAATTGTCATCCAAGTCCAGCTCTGTCTTGCTGTACTTAAAGGTTTTGTATCTATCATATATTTCTGCTTGATTATCTTTGTGTGACCTCTCTTGAAGTAATCCATAAAAATCTCTTTGGTAGCCTGTGATGGTCTCCTAAATATAAGAACATCAGGTGCAGTGATTCTTATCTTTTAAATTATTTTCTCTCATAAAACGAAAAAGTTTATATTATTTTTGAAGTATGTGTAACATTCGAACTATTGAATTTTGGTTTAACTATGAACTGGATGAAGATGGATTCATTACGTCAATTTTTTTTTATTCTGAAAGGACTTAATTCGTTTTATTAGAGAAAATAATTTAAAAGATAAGAATTTGAGGACGTCTTTTGACTTTAGATTTTCGTAATTTCTGTACATACTACGCTGTTGTAACTTATCGATTGACTTGCTGATTCATCAACACAGAGAATAAGTAATAGAGCCATGAACTTCTTGACGGGTTTTCGCTCTTGTGTAGCAGAATACAGGGGAAAAAACAAATTTTTCGAAATTTCCAAAAGACAGGGATTGTTATAGAATTTATATTTTCAACTGGTGGTGGACGAATGTCTTCTGGTTTGGTCTTTCTTGGCAGCATTTGATGTTGCAGAAAATGGTATTTGGAATATCCAAAGCCAGAAATAAGTTAATAGTTAGAACAATTATTTTCAGATTTACATTTATTTTGAATCAAAGAAGAATGAGGGTTTCTTGCTAAAGAAAAATCAAAATATTTTAAAATTTATTGTTATTGGATAATTAGCCAAATACCGTGTATATTTGTAAATATATTTATTTTCGTAGATTAACTGTTACTACGGTGGAGGAAATGTAAATATGGTGTTGCACGTCTAGTGAAATAACTGTTATATTTCTTTAGAAGGGCCACACGGCGACGGTAGTCTGCAAACTTTTTCCTGTGTCCAACCCTGCGGACTACCACCCACACCACCACAGCTTGACCCTCCGCCGCGCATGTAGAAAAGTTATATCCGTTAATTTTTTTATTCGATACTTCCAACTCAGAAAATTAATGACAGTGGGAGTCAAATAGAGGTATACTTAAGCATAGAACAGGAACTGCTAGCCTTCAGGGAAGAAAAGTTACGTGTAGAATGGATTAAATTTTTTTATTGTTCACCATGTGGTCATTTGGTGGCAATGACTTATTTTTAATTTCAATAAAAAAGTGTAGAGGCTGAAATATGCTATTTCAGCCTTGTGGCGATGACCCGTGATATTGTTATTTCGAAGTGTTCTACATGAATTAACAATACTATTGGTTTCCAGCAATAGATGGATCGAAGAATAGATGTAAAAGTAGAGAGATAGAATAGATAAATAGGTAGGTAGATGGCGATACCGGGTTGTATGTAGGTTACGTTAGATTCACTTATGAGTAGTGTGTTACTCCTTCACCATGAAGAAAGATAGAATAGATGGACCTCGTTTTGCAGAAACTAAAGATACGAGGTGGCACATATGCCTAGAAAATGAGAATAGATGGATATAAGAATACATGGGTAAATTCTTTGGGTTGAGATGCATGTGTGTGTGTGTGTTATGGGGTAGGTGTATTCATCGTGCGTGTTTTGTTGCTATAATCGTAGATCTCCTCATTTCCATATGACATACAATTCACCTAAAGTGTCAGGAGTTTATGATTTTTCTATTTGTGTGCAATTTGGTTATATTTATGGGAAAATTTACCATTTTTCATATTTGGAGAATACATTTGAATAACATGCCTAAAATACCTTTCTTCTGTTTTCTTTTTTACAAAATTATGTTTCCTTATCCAAACACACTACCAAGTTCTTTCCTTTCATTCATAACATAAATAATCTCTTTTAAAGTGTTAATGTAAGGTTTTGTGGAGTTTTATATCTAAATACACTTAATATTTATTTAATTTTTATTAAACTTAGGTGGCCATAGCACATTCTTTGGACTTGTGAATACATTTGTACATATTGTTATGTACACATACTACCTATTGGCGGCTATGGGTCCGAAGTACCAGAAATATATATGGTGGAAGAAGTATTTGACTACATTTCAGATGGTAAGCTTTATAATGTTAAAAAAGAATTATGAAGAATCTTTATAGTACCAGGAAATATGTAATTAGCAACTTAACTTAAAAGAGTGGTGATAATTCAATTAGTGGTTTTGAAAAGACATAAGTCATTTATTTTTGCGGTATTGTACCAACAATTTTTTACGTAAAAGGCACTAATCAGTCGCTTAGAACATCTACAGTAATCATCGAAAATTTCATGTATTTGAGGAGAGAATAAGCCTCCGACGAATACCTTAAAAAATGTGTTTGCCTCTACCCCATTTCTTTTAAGGAAGTCTTGAATTTGAACATGTGGGAGTATGATTTTGTGAGGAGTTATTTGAAGAAAAGCTCCGTGGCAATATATGTCATGAGTCCCCAAAAAGTGAAAAATCATATTTTAAAATTACCAAAATGTATGTTTGAATTACAAACTACTGGCGTAGTAAAAGTTTCTGAGTATATTGATGAAATGAAAATATACCTTTTCAAACTGCCTAAAACTTCAGTCCCAATGGAGGAGCATATTTAGGATATTCCAGCATATTCAAATCAATATTGAAAACAGAGGACATGAAAAACAATCTAAAAACTACCTTTCCTATTAAAACTCATAGTTTTATGACCTCCGTCCCCGATTTCTCAAAAGTTGTTTCCATTCTTTTGCAATGGTATGAACCGACTGAGCCGGTACTCACTTGCCGCCGTTTGCGAATAGTCCCCTAAGAAAGATCTTTGGTGAGTTGGGAGGGCTATAAAACTTTTCGGGAGGCTCATTAGCAGTTTATGACTGCGGACACTCACACTAGGATCAGGTATTCGCCACTGTAGTTGTTCTGTATTGTTTTGAGTGATCAGAATAGAATGGGGAGCAGGTAACACGTGGATCCTAATCCTCTACGTCTGGGAGAGTGAACGGTCCCTTCACCCAACTGGTTTCTGGAGTATCCGAACCAGTGCGCGCAGCCTTCCGCACTTGCAAAATGTCGGGACGAAGCTACAAGTGTAACAAGAGAACCATGCGCATATGAACGTGCTTGAGGAGGGGTTTTTTCTATTTAATTATGACTTTTATTTATTAAAATGCATCTTTAAACTCTTCAAATACCTACTAATGCAGGGTGAGTTTCGTAAGAACAAAATAGATGTATTTCCGAGTTATTTAATACTGCTAATTTTACTGATAAGTTCTACAATTTTTTTCCATTAGTACTGAAAAGACATACGCCAGCGACGTGAATAATCTTCCCTTAAGTGAGTGGTCGAGCAAAAATATCTTAAAAAATGTAAAAATATAACTAGTGTAGGCAGTGTCACGGATAAAAATATCATACAAGCAATTTTTAAAATATGAACATATTTGTTTTGTTTCCCAAACTTCCACCATTTTCAAAACCACTTTTTCAATTTGAACTTAACTTATTATTAATTCAATACTATTAAATATTTTGATTTATATGAGATGCAGCATACAGCAGTATTTATTAACGTAATGGTATGATTGCCATGTAATTTGTACAAATTTTTCTCTGCATGCTATGATTGCCATGTAATTTAAAACAGTATTTTTTGTTGTTGAAAAAACAGTGGCGTGATTGTTAACGCCTTTGTCTGTAGCGGATTATAAAGAGGTGTATTGGTTGTATATGTGTAGTATAGTATATGTTGTAGAAATCATTGTATTGAATTTGTTCATGGAAATCTCAGTCAACACAACCACTCAATTAGTGGGAAATTTGAATCTTAGTATGTTTAATTGTTTTTCTCTTAGTATCGTGACCTCAGCATGTACAAATGGCCATCGACGGCCACTTTTTCCTGAGATGCATTGAATGATTTAGTTCGTGATTTCATCCCCTCCAAAAAAGCAGCTGTACTGTTAACCTTTGCAGAAAAAATTGCTGATATCCGTGGCAAAAGTGTCTTATTTTAGACTGCGGGAAATGATATTTTGATTTTTTTTCAGGTCAATATTGCTGTTGCCATGATATGATTTCTTTCACTGCATTAGTAATTGCCTCCGCTGAGTGGCGACTGTATCTTTATAACTCCAGGCGCAGTCTTCTATATGTTCTCTTGTAGAGTGAATCAAACATAGAAATCTCTTAGATTGCGGTGAACCTCACCGCCAGGTAACAGATTAATAATGTTACGTCGAATGAAAATGGGAGACGGGATCGGGGTTCGAACCCGGGACTTTGAGCTCAGCGCGCTCATGCGCCTACCGACTGCGCCATCCCGTTCGCCTCTCGGGCCCGTCTACCATTCTCATTCATTAGGTTTCACAAGTTGAATGAGAATGGTAGACGGGTCCGAAAGGCGAACGGGATGGCGCAGTCGGTAGGCGCATGAGCGCGCTGAACTCAAGGTCCCGGGTTCAAACCCCGATCCCGTCTCCCATTTTCATTCGACGTAACATTATTAATTGTAGAGTGAATATTGAGCGTATTCCAGATGGTCACTAGTGCATTTGTCATTAAAATGCGAAATAAAAAAAAATCTTAAAAAAAGTGCATTTGTCAGAAGACGCAGACACAACACGAAACAAATTAATGTAACAAATAAATGAGTGAATCAATAGAGCATTTGAGAACTTAATATGGTTTCAAACTAGCAACGTGTTTAAGGAATTTATATCTGGTCGTGGAAATTTCGGACAATACATAAACAGGATAGTAGAAGAGAAGATGCGTTCTTGTGGGAAAGGGGGAAAATGCCAAAACACATTTTATGGGATTGTAATATGTAATACAAAGTTTTAAGGTTAACGAAAAGTAGAAAAGAAAACATAAGAGTATAGTTCCAGATGAAACATAATTCACTTGTCTATAAACAATCCCCTTGCCTCCTAAAGTTATTAAGTAACGACAAATAATTCAACCACGCCCCTCTTCACTTCCTCACGCGGCACAAAACGCTGTGGAAAACCTAGGAGCAAGACAAGCCTTTACTGACCCGTCAACAATAACGACGATCCAGTGAATGCACCTCCAGAAATTGCATTTACTTTCTTCGTTGCACTATCTGTAAAAGTTTGTGTGTAGGAGAAACATCTACTCCTCTAAATATCAGGATGAACAATCACAGAGCTTCTTGTGATAAATCCATTTCTTCTCTTCCTGTCCCCTCTCACGCTAAATTGCATAATTAAAAGTTTAATGAATGTTTTGAAGTTATGATTTTGGAAACTGTCCCCGAACATTCCCTCTCCGTAGATGTAAAAACGCGTGAATTAGGTTTCATCTGGCCCCTGAGCCTCTTTCCATCCCGGTTTAAATAAACAACTGTACATTCTTCAAAATTCAAATTTCCTTCCTACTTTTCTTCCCTTTTATCTAACGGTCGGTCAACGTAATCGGATGAGAGATGACTCGGATCATTTTCTACGAGACTGAGGAAGGCTGGACGCCGAAACTGTTTCGACCAATTTGTGAGTTGAATTTTATTTTTCTATTTCTTCTTTTCTATTTCTATTTTTCATTAACTTTAAAACTTTTTATTTTATAGAAGACAGCAGTGTCGATCTATTTACAGAAATATATATAGGAAAGAAAGTACAAATTTCATTAAAGAGTATAGAGCAAGAGACATTTTGGATGTCAATGATGGAGTGAAATTAATACGTAATTAACAATATTTTGAGTTATTTCATGCTAATCCGTAAAACTCGGGAAGAAGAATTGTCAAACACATACAGTGATGTTTCTATCGGGAAAATGCTTAATGAAGTTGATTGTCAAAGAATTGGTTTGTGATAGCGATACTCCTCAATGCAAAGTTTTTGTCTCTCCAAGTTCGTAATTTGAGAAATTTCAAATCAGATGTGTTCAATTATCTTCAAATTTAAACCGTTACATGTGACTGTGAGTTTGTAAGAAAGATGAATGAACGAGATGCCTTGTAAAAGTTCGACTCAAACTTCTAGACATTCAAAAGGCATTCAACTATGATGTTTTGGTTGGACGAACGTGGTTTTCCGTGACTTAAAATGGGTGTAAAATACATTTTCTAGATAGTCACCTCAATACGTTACCCCAAGACATTAAGGATGTTAGTGATGAACAAGGAGAGCGCTTCTTTCATGACTTAATGACGTGTTATCACGGGTGATAGGAGGAGAATAAGGTGGCAAACTACTTCTAAGGCATCAAAATAAATAATTAATAAATATATAGTCGAAAAGCAGTTACAATCTGCGTTTGACCACGTGGAAGACAGTAAAAGTATTTATTCTCCGGAAACAAGCAAGAAACCACTTTTGGAACCGCTGATTGCTCGAGGCCTAAGAAGAGAATTAATTTCTTCGAGAACTGTGTACGTTGGAAGAGAAAACTTTGTATGTTGGAAGAGAAAACTGTGTATGTTGGAAGAGATATTATTCCATAGTAATGTCAATTATATTAATTGAGAGTGATTTCGTGATTGATGTTTGTGTGGTGTTAATTCAGGTCCAAAGAGCCCCAGTATGTTAAATAAGCAACGTAAAGAGGGAATATTTTCAGAAGGGAAGGAAGGTTCCATTTAAGACGTAAGAGGTAAAATCATGTATACTTTATTTTTCACCCACCTAGTGGAAAGAAATTCAGCATTACAACAAACACAATAAATCGGAGAAGAAGTTGGCATCTGTCCTGAAAAATAACATTAAATAATCAAGAAAAACGTGGTCTGAAGCCACGTTCAAATTCATTGCTAATGATTACATCGATTCCTGACCTATGGTACGCGACAACTTTCACGTCAGTTCGTCTGCGCATAGTCAGTTGTGCGGCGAGAGATACATACCGTGCTGTGTTTAGAAACCACTCGTTCCGGTGCTGTGAGGTCAAGCGAATGCAGCGTGCACGAAGGATTGTTGTCGGCGAAATCCCAGCGTGCATTCTGCACGTCACCCACATTGGCGTCCGTCACGGGCCACTACGCCGAACTGTGTCCCTCATCTTTCAGCGCGGCGTGCAGTTGCGAGACGGTCAACGAGGTCCTCCGGGGACTACGGGACGAACTCTTCCTCCATGGCACCAGCTGTGGCACTCTTCCAACCCTTTTGATAGGAGAATCGCTTAAGTATAGCACAGACAGCGTCCATCCTCCTGCTGTTCCCGCCTTGGCACCGCCTCCACCGTCACATCGGTCCATTTCATTTTCATTTCATATATTTATTGTCACGTTTTCTTCGTTAGACATACTACGAGAATCTTTACATTATTATTAAATGAACGCGTAATTACTATTAACTACTTACTCTACCTCGGTCCGTAAGGATCCTTCACCTCGACCCGCGGTTATCCTTCACCACTCGTCCGCGACCGGCTTGATGTAGGACAATCTTTTGAGTTTTCGGCCATATATATATGATATGTAATGTAATATATACGTAATGAAATATAAAGAGAAAACACGGGGGAGGAACATGTACGTTTTTGAAAGAAACTCCCATAACTTGAGACCAGTAAATGCTAAATGAACCATATTTCCGAAAAAAAATGATAATATTACTGAATTTTGGAATATAAAATAAGTTTGGATTGCCAACTTGATGGGGTGGAATAAAAGGTTAAGCAATGCGGAATGCATAAGTTACTAGACACACGTCGTAGGTAAATGTAACAGCGGTAAATAGTATCAAAACCCAGGGAATGGAGAACAATCAGCACAAAAAGCACACTGCTTTAATGCACACACATTTGGACCCACCTTGCATATCACCCCTGAGCTGTAGTTCCAGTGATACCACCTCCCGTCGGGGAAAGTAAACACCAGTGAGGAAGAAGCGAAAAGGTAAGTCGAGACGAGGTAATTTCTTTAGAGCGTGTTGTGGAGTGTAAACGAAAGAAAGTAAATACGGAGAAATAACAGAAGAAGGTAAACAGAATGCTGGAGGTTTTGAAGGGAAAAATACAAGAGAATGAACGTCAGTATACAGGGAATAATAACAGATTGGATCATGAAGCTACGGCAGACTGAATGTTATTAATGAAGAGCTGCGCAGAGGAGTACTGTTGCAGGAGATGATCACACGATTAGAGGGGCTAATGACGGATGTCGAAATTGAAGAGAAAGGAATAACATCTATTCTGGCAAGTACAATGCTTGGATGCGGTGCTGCAGGAGAAGGGGTATAAGGCTATAGAGATAGTCAGGAACGAAGGTGACAAGTATATGGAAACAATAGTTAAAGTTGTAGATGAGCGCACGAATGGAATATTAGAAGAGATGAGGCAGACAATGGAACAACACAGGGAAATAAAAGAGATGTTTATGACAGCAGAGAATAGTACGAGGATGGGCCAAGGGAATGAAAGGGTGTTCACGCCAGTGAATAAGATACCTGAGCGAGTTGATGATGTGATAGATGGGCAGATAGAGCTAGTGGAGAGGTTAATAGAAGGTGTGTGCGAGCAAGAGTAAGGAACGGGGAAGACATACTGGGGCGTGGCGACTACGATGGAGAATAGACGCACGAAAGGAGGTTGTCATAGTGCAGCATCCTGGGGAAGGAACAGGGAATCTGCAGAAGACATTAAAGGAAACATTGCAAACTTATGGAAAAAGGTGTGCATTTATGTGACTCGTGAGACAGCTGGGGGAAATTTGTATGTAGTTTTACCGAATGTGGAGGAATGGGAGAAATTTGAGGTAGCGGTTAAGAAAAGTTATGATTTGGGTCAACGAGTAGTAGGCAAGCGGTGTCCGCAAGTTCGTATGTTTGGAATTGACAAGGATTTGCTAGAGAAGGAATTCTTAGAGGATGTGGTGCAGCAAAATATTTCGGATGGAGATAAAAGTACATTGCTCAAGTAAATGCGTATGTTGTGTAAATAAAAACAACGGTAGTGGGAGTTTGAAAGTTGGGTAGTTGAGGTGAAGGGATCTGTACTTAAGAAGATAGTGAATGGTGGGCGACTAAGTGTCGATATGAAGAGCTTGCGTGTAGCGGAGGATTTAATGCCTCTGCGATGTTGTAGGTGCCATCGGTTTAGCCATACTGCAGCTTCATGTGAGGAGACACAGGATGTGTGCGGCAATTGTGGGGGCGTAAGGCTAAGGTATGAGGCCTGTACACATAAAGATGTAGGACTTTGTGTAAATTGCAAAACGAAAGGTAATAAACATGATCACAGTACACTCGCTCATGAATGTATAGAGTACCAAAATGCCCGAAAAATAATGATAAATAATACTCAAAATGATTAAAGTCCACCAGCAAAATTTACAGAGAGGGAAGGTATTGTCGATAGAACTTGGGAAGATGTGTGAAAGGAGGATGCGTCTTTCGGTTGTTTCAACGAGATCTACCACGTGGCAGGACAAATGAAACATGTGCCTTTATCGTGCCGTGTTGTTACATCACAGGATCCGTGGAGTGCAGTGATAATAAGAGACGTGAAGGCTGAGATAATGATAACGAAGAAAGGGAAAGATAGATCTGAATCAAACAAGGGGTCTCATTGACCGATTTCATTGGTTCCTACTTGCGGAAAGATTTTGGATATAATACTTACTGATCGAACGGAGCGAGAATGACAAATGAAGGGCACCATGAATAGCAGGCAATATGGTTTTAAGAAAGGGAAGTGTTCGCAGGATGCCATTGAGTAGTTTGACACAAAAATAAGAGGACGAGTAAGTAAATACTGTGCGTGTCTTTTCCTGGACATAACAGGAGCATTTGATAATGCTCGCTGTGATGTAATAGTAGACGGTCTCACGAGAAAAGGGATGTCTAAATATCTAGTGAATATGGTAAAGAGTTATTTCTAAAACAGAAATTTAATCTTAAAATTGGGAGCTGCGCAAAAAATAAAGATGACGGTGGGGTGTCCACAGGGGTCGACGAGTGGACCTTTCTTTTGGAACATAGTGATGAATGGTATATTATGGGATCTGGAAGAGAAAAATATTGAATGCCTAGCATATGCGGATGATTTGGCTTTGGTGGAGTATGCTGAATCTCGCGCTAAATTACAGCAGCGTACGCAGGAAGCAATTGCTATATGCCAGAAGATATGTGCGGAGCGGAGATTAGACTCGTATAATGTGGTTTGGACATGCAGTGAACAACAGAAGTAATTTCAAAGTATTGTTAAATGGACAGAAGGTGCTTGAATGTACGGACGTATTTTTGGGGGGATTGGGGATTGTGCTAGATAAACGACTGCTTTTAGCCCAGCACCAAAAGTATGTGGAGAAGGGTAAGAACTTCGCTATTCAGTATGATGAGGATTGGCATAGAAATATGACATTACACGACAGGATCTTTATATGCGCGCCATGACAGTAGTATCGCCTTATTTTCAAAATAAATATGTCATGCAAGTTTCAATTCACGCTTATTTCGCGATTTGAAAAGACCTTGTATGGGAACTATTGGCTTCGTTTGGCTTCCACGACTACTCATTTATTGGTGGTCTCTCGGAGATATTCCAAGTCTAATTTCCAAACATGTACTTTAACACTTAAAATCACAATTTGTTTTTTATTACAAAAATGATAATTTTCAACTCGCTGCCAAATCATGTTATTTTGTGCAAATGACGCACTATGCGTCAAAAGTTGCATGTTTTAAACTGGTTTCCAAAATTTAAAATCAAGTAGCAATGTTTTTTTATTTTTATGCGCTCCTCTACTGCTGTTGCAAGTTGGTCAATTTTCCAAAATATACAATGTGTAAATACGCATAACTTTTTTCTCCCTCAACAAGAATGGCTCAAATTGGAAATATAGTTAGAGTTTTGTATATAAAACACGCTCTCCAAGTAGCGTGCTTGGACCAAAGACCCTAATTGACTTACAGCTCTCACAAAAACGTGAAATCTTTGATTTTATCTCCATTTTGAGGCACATTTGGCTGATCCAACAAAACGTCCTTATTTCTTTTCTGTATTCTAAATTTCTTAAACATTTCTACTGGTTATCAAACTCAACCTCATAATCCCATTGGAGGACTCACACGATATTTTTTTAAAAAACATGTGAAATTATTCATGGGGTATCTTTAAGTTACCAAATTTATTCCACAGCATTGTGGATATTATATATCGATGTGCAGAAAAACCTTGCTAAGCTAAAAAAGCTCGATAATGCTATCGAGACTATTCGCGGTACTAGGAACCTATTTGGAAATAAAAATTACATACTTTAATGAAAGGAAAAGGACTGCTTTAATGGATACAACCAATACTTGAAATATAGGTGAAGACGTGATCAAAAAACAAACAAGATGTATGAGAAGTACAGTATAAATTTCAATTTAATTGTCCCGTGACAATTTTAATTGTCACTAACTATAATCATGTTCCTAAGACTCCTTGCCTTTTTCTCTTACGAAAGTGCGTGTATGGTTGAACTATATTAAACAAGTCTCTCACGGAGGCTCTATAATAATTAAGTCTAACTTACGGAACCTAGATTATTCAACAAATTACTTATTTTAAATCATCCAAAATGAGTTCTAACCGTAATTTCATTTCCTGGAAGAAAAGAATGAAAGTTTCAAATTTGGAGAAATACCTCCAAATTAGTATTTGGAGAAATACCTTCAAATTAGTACCTCCGGTACTTTCCCGCAGCTCATTTAAGTTACCAAGAAGTTGGAATTTATGATTTTTTAAGTTTAAGTTATCTCTGTCCCTATTTACTACAAGAAGTCACTGATTTATAAGTATCATTGTATGAATGAAGCAAAAGAAATTTTAATTAAATAAAGAATGAAAGAAAATTTATTTTACGTGTTAAGAACTTCTTATAAAAAGCTTAATTCACATTAATTTTGAGTACACTGTTATATGAAACTAATCGAATTAAAGAACTTAAATGATTTAAAATATGATGTTTACATATTTCATATAAAAAGAATTGATTTATGTAACAAAATGTAGGCTTAATATTTTGTAAAAACTTTGGTCATTTCGCGGGATCAGATCTTAATACTCGGGCTACAATATTGGCCGACAATGAAGTCGATCTGCAATGAACGGGTCAACCCGCTTAAATACTTCCTCTTAAATACTAGACAAAGCGGGGATGAGGCTGGTTTGAGGTACTCCCGTATCCCCTACCTTTCTTCCAAGACAACAATCATTCATCATCCATCCGTCACATTCTCTCACGTCATTCATCAACATTCATCATTAAACCGTGTAGTCCCTGATACAGTGAAGTCGATCTGCAATGAACGGGTCAACCCGCTTAAATACTTCTTTTTCTTTTAAATTTTTAGCCACCGCAACAAAAACACATCTTCATCGGCCGACATGGCAAAAATGACAAACTTACTCTCGTTGATGTGCACGTTCGTATGAAACGCGTTTCGTCGGTGTAAATTAAGCCATAAAACTCTAATCATGGAAGTAGATATTGAAATGCAAAGCTACAACATTAATAAGAAATACAAACTTGAACTTAAAAAAAATATGAATGAAATTTTAACATCATAACATAATTATTAATACCCTTTGTGCAATAATTGAAAGAAATGCAAATTCTACGTGACGAAAGCTGAACCGTTTCTTAAAATATGAGAATTCCTTTTATGTGTTTTATTTTCTATTTTTCATTAGCTTTAAAACTTTTTAATTTATAGAATTTAATTTATTTAATTATTTTAATTTAATTAACGATCCCTACTACCCTTCTCTCAAAAAACATATTTCTCCTCCCAATCCTCGACTACACATAAATACTATAGATTTCTATTCCTGCACCCCTAAATACTTCCTGAAAGAGAAAAGCACAGATATCGTATAGATTTAAAATAAAAAAGGTAAATTCGATTCTAGATGCGCACTTCCACATGTTTATTCACAGTTGTGTATAATATACAAACTTAACGTAAATTCCCACACATCTCCTTTCTTCCACAAAATAAATGAAATAATTAACATTCAGTATACTATTGGAATACTTTCTTCTTCTCAATTAAATTAAAATTCTTGGTATGAATCATACCTGTAGATTACCAATAAACTGGGCCTCCAAAATGAAAATTCTTACAACAAAATTATTTAAAACAACAAAAAATGGATTGCCCTTTTTCTGTTTCTCCTCACAAAAGAATAAATAAAATTCGTCTTTCATTATGTACAAATCTCAACATTTAAAAAAATTACAACAACAAAATTATTAATTTACACTACTATTAGGATTATAGAGTTAGATGATTCTCACATTTACTGAATGTTCATTTCCTTTCCTCTCACCACTTAAATTCACGTCTCACTCATAAGATGGACGGAGCAGAATTTACGTGAAATCTTATCGTCTACTTCCAGCTGTGAGAATCACCACTGAAATTGTTCCCTTTCTTTAAACATTAATTCTTTCATAAGACATTAATTTGACAATATTTTCCATCTCTCTCATTACATGAATTTCATCATAAAACATTTTGTCAGGGCCAGTGTATTGACAAATTCTCCAGCCAGAGACAACTTACAACGACGTTTAGAATTTACTAGTTCCTAAAATACATCCTTTTTGGGCGCAATACTCACAAACACATAACAGGGTCTGACCTTCACCTGCAATGGTTTCTCCGCGTTGACTGCCTTTGTCTCCGTAGCTGCTGCGTTCGACCCGCACTCGTTCTGAAAGTCGATTTGGTCGGAAGTCGTCTACTCGCGTATCTCTACTGCGTAGAATTTTGCTTCCCTTGCGCCTAACGTCTGTTCTCCGCGTGAACAAATTACTTTTTCAAAGCACAACTGTTTCGCCCTTTTTAACCACGTGTCGCATGAAATGTCTCCACGATCGCAACTTGTGACTTGAAACTTTCCGATAACAAATGAAAGTTCGTCATGCGCGATTACGTGCAATTGAAATTTTACAACAACTAAGTATATTGTCACTAACAACTGATCGGATAGAACCTTCTCTGTCCTCACACTTATCGAGTGACTTCCGTGAACAATTCACAAAGAGAACTAATTATATCCTCGTCGTTGACAAATTCTCGAGAGAGCTTCGCTTTCCTTACTACCTCCCAGGAGAGTCATTTCCCCTACTCCATTTTTCCTTCCTCTCTCATCGCACTTTCAAGACCCAATAATAATCTCCACTGATTTCACGCTTTGGTTGCCTGCAGCGCATCTCATTCATATCGTTCGGAGATTCAAATGTCTATATTTTGTCATCGTGCGCACAGTTCTACGTCACCTCTTCTCGGAACTAAACCAAGAGCGCTCCTTTTAAATTTACACAATTCAGGATATCTTTTCGTATAAATTTGGGCCTCTGATGAGATCATCAGAATATATATACCATTTTTACTTATTGGTCTCTTTCAATTTTCAATCACAAAAGAAATAATGTACATGTACTTGATTCTATGCATTTAATAATTAACTTGCCCACAAAAAATTTTTAATGCTAATTACAAGGAATGTGAAACCTGGGAAGTTTCCACAGAGATAACCCATAGGTTACAAGTGTTCATAAACAGATGCTTACGAAGGATTAAGCGCATCTTCTGTCCAAGAATAATTTCAAATGAAGAATTCTGGAAAGAAACGCAAGAGGAACCTATTGACATACAGATGAAGCGGAGAAAATGGAAATACATTGGGCACACTTCACGGAAAGACCAAAATGCAGTGGAGAGACTGACTTTGTTTGGGAATCCCCGAGGACAGCGAAAGAGAGGAAGACCGCGAAAGTCATGGAAGCGCAGTGTGGTAGGGGAAGCGAAACAAGAAGGAAATACATTTTGTGAACTCACGTCGCTGGCACAAAATAGGATACGCTGGCGCTGCTTCGTCGAGACCTTATGCTCTACAAAAGAGTAGCAGGACATAAGACAAGGAATCCTTTTGATGTGAATGGAAAACAAATAAACCCCCCAAAATAATTCTTAATACTAAGTATACTTAAAACTACTTTTCTCTTCAGTCTACGAGTTCTATGGGGTAGCCCATAAATAGTACACAGCTGCACGCGCCTGCACGGTTCAGCCTCGCTGGTCCTGACGCAGAACTGCGCGCACACTAGAACATGGCGGCCGTCTCACTGCTCCTTACGCGATGTTTCGCGCAGCAGACTCATCCACGTCTGACCTGATACAGGAATGTCCCACAATACTCATGACTCAGTGAGCAACTCTGTCCACATTCATGTTGCGACTCTATTTATTTCTCGGTCACTTTAAATTTACAATCACAAAAGTCACAAAAGAAAATAATCTACATTAACTTGATTCTTCGGTGTTCACAAAACCACTTGAGCGTTCCGATCCGAACTGTCCGTCCACTCACTTTTTCTTCTTTCGCTATTTTCTCTCAGTTGTACCAATAAACACGAACAAAAAAAACAAGGAATTTCGATATTGGTCGATATATATCGAATTATTGGTGCAATATGTATATGTGAACACTTGCCTAATATCCATATGTCACTCCAGAACACTGCGCGTAAACTTACCATATCTGCTCGCAACAGCGTGGTCTGGCGTGCTCCTATGGACAGGGGATGCAGCTGAACATCCTCCGTACCGGACTCATTCAGCGCAATCATGGCGAGAGGCGCCATTCTCTCAGAAGTGATGTAATCATTCAATATTGTATGGGGTCGTTTTAGTTGCTTGTGGACATTAATTAGGTATATTGAGAGACATTTTTGTCTTGGGTTATGAAATAAGATTTATGAGAAGTGTAAAGCTAACCAACCGAAATATAAATTAACTTCCTGGTAGGTTAGGTTTTCAAGAATCGATAACGTTTCAGAAAGATACTATTACAGTGTCGTTCATTTCAGAATGAAACACTTTGATCAATATGAGATGAAATATGGGTAATTCTACGTCAAGTGGGCCAGGGTTGTGTGGGCTGGTCTGAAGAACTTATTCAAAATAATTTCATCGGATTCTACGTGTAAACGTAAGTACTCTCCCAAATTTTCAGTCCTTAACATACGATCTGCGTTTTTCCACAGCCATTTTCTTTTTTATCCCTTAAACAACCTCAATATTTCTTTCACGTCCCCACAACATCATTTTTTAAAATTCCAATCTCATTGGAAATTCTGAGGAATCCAAACTACTTATAATTTTTTGATAGAATACTTCCATTGAGAGAAAATTCAATATCAAATGGATCTTTTAAACCTAAGTATTTCAAATTCACGTTTCTTTTTTGTTTAAACATATCCTTTTTGTAACTAATTTTATTTCTTTATATATTGACGTGTTTCATATCAAAACTTCAATAAAACTAGAAAAAGTAGACTTAACATGTAGTTTGTTTTTAATTTTACACCCAAGTCTGTGACCGAAAAATTATGAGCAGATTCAGATTCTACAGGAAATTTCGAGTAAGAAAGTTGTATTTAACATTTACATCACGTGCATGCAAAATAAAATCTGAATGTTTGCCCTCCAATAACTTGTGGTTACAGGTGTAGCTCCTCGCGACCACTTATGAATATATGTGTAGGGAGCAATATGCTCGCGAAATAAATGCACAAATACTGGTTTCTAGCACAAAAATCTCCCCAAAATTTGAATGTGCCAGTAATCTTTCGGTCGTAGTTTTCTTGTGAAGTGAAATTAAACATTGATATATTAAGTTTCCCATCTCTTGTTTCAATGATATTTTCATGAGATATTTGAGGTGAATGTTCTTACTGTGTAGTATTGTTAGAAATTGAGTACGACACATCTATGCGTTGATGTGGTTGCTCAAATATTCTTTAAAATTTAGCACTCACGTATAGTGACAATAAAATCACAACAAACTTATTTTCTTGTGTGCTATTATTATCTGAAATGGCAGTAGAAGTAATTGCTGTTCAGTAGTCTTCTAATTTTAATTTAGTGAATGATTTTTTAAAAAAAGAAAGGAAAAAAGCTTTGGATGTGAAATATGAATATTTAATTCAAAAATATAATTACAATTTATATTAATCTAAAGTAAACAATTTCTATTCATTTTTTGAACAAAATCTTTTCATCTTCATTCTTTTTATAAACATCTATTGATATTCCACATCGTTACATGTTTTGGACTGAGATCTCATCTCTTATTTACCCAGTGATATTTGTACTCTTGTTTTCATTATATTTGGTAATTCGAATTATTTTATTTCTGATCGATCACCACCAAGTATTCTCACCAATCTTTTGTACTTTTATACTTTTGTACTTCTATACAAGTTCATCAAAAACTAAAAGAAAATGTATGAATGTACATCTTAAATTATTTTCTAAGTGTTTATTCAATTTAATGGTTATGTAACGGTAGCTTTCCCCCTAAAGGGGTGAAAATAATTTTTCTTAATTTTTGTAATCCCCATTCATCAAAATTCAAATAATAAATAGAAATTTCATCACTTTTTTGATTGTATTTCATTTTGGGGTGATTTCACCCCCTCTGGTTAACCCATACCATGCAGTATGTCCTGATTTTGTAGGAATATACTTAATATGCAAATTATTATTACAACCAGCTCATTTCATATGATTAATTAAGATTGCCATTTAAATTCTTGGTAAGAAAATATAAATCTCCGACATGTTTAACATTCACCATTAGTGCATGGTTAATGTCGACATATACCAGCGTAAGTCAGAAATAAAGGTACTTAGCAAATATTTCGGACATACACCAAGTGACTATGTGAATGTTGACATTAACCGGTGAAAGTCGACATTCTCCAATTTCGGTCTTTCACGATAACATATACATACATAGTCGTTCAATGCTTCTTCTCCACTTCTCTTCGGACATTTCCTCGCTTCATCAAAACATCATTCGCACAACAAATACTGATCTCTAACCCTTTCTGCTGTAGATGGTTTAACAAATTGTCTAGATGAACATACCATTTTTTTTTCATTTTAATTGTTTTATACAACCCGGTTTGTCGATCTTTTGGCCATTACTTGGGCTTTATCTATCTCTTTTTGTATCGATAAAATTGGGTCGACCCTTTTGGACACCCAATACTTATTTCACGAATGATCTTTCCTTTATTATATCAAATCAGATATCTTCCTGATCAGCCAGAGCATTATGACCACTGCCCGCAAAGACATTGAACGCGCCCTGGTGAGGTGGAAGCCACGTGATGCGGTAGGGAAAGTATTTGCTCGGAACAGTGATGACTGGGAAGCCATTTAAGCTGTTGCACGTACCGAGAATGGGATATGTTTCTGCAATTGACTTTGACAAAGGGAAGACTATGTTGACCCGACACCTGAGGGCGAGTATGACGGAAATGGGGAAGCTGGTAGGCTGGTCACATGCCGCTGTCGTGAGCATCAATGGAAAATGTTTGAAGGACGGTGAAATCATAATTCGTTAGATGTCCCTGTCTCATCCAAGAACTTGGACGTCGATGGATTTACCCTTCTGTGATGCAGGATAGGTGGCAATCTATGCTCGATGTGACAGCATAAGATGATGGTGCAGGTGCAAGTGTTTTGAAGCACATCAGCGAACGTGGGATTCCGCAAGTAGATAACCCACACGCGTGTCGATGTTGATCCGTACACCTTATCAATAACAATTGCAGTGGTTATTGCAACATCGTGTTTGGACCATGGGTTTATATTAACTATGTCGGGTTTGGTATCGTTTATCGTTATTTTTACGTAGATGTCAGAAATAACAGAGTATCTGTGATACCTTCATAAATTAAGAAAGTCATTTTTCAATCAGATATAGTCAAGATGTGATTGACGAGCACAACGGGAAGGCCGAGAGTGGTTGAGAGGTTGATTACTGGGGTCTGTTTGCAGGTAGTCAGACTCAATGCTCTTCACATAATGAATAGTCGATAAGAGATTTGTAAGTAAAATATTTTAAATTCATAATTAATTTTCTGCTGAAAAGCTACGACGTAACAGCCATAAACAGGCGCTTTTATAGGTGCAAAATAAGGACTTCTGTGGTCTAAGGTAGAAGGAGCTATGAGTTCCGAGAGTCCTAATTATTAAATCTATCTTGATCTAAAATTCGTGAATCAAATTTAGTTTAATAATATTGACTTGTCTAATACCGAAAAGCTTCATGATCTTGTTAAACACAAGTATCCGTTTTTTTACTACTTTTACATGATACTCCCTTCCCAATACACTCGTGGAGGCTCTACGGTTTTTATTCACCTCCCTTACCCTCAATGAAGGCCCGACTCTGGTATCACGTCGAAAGTGAGCCTATTCACCTCTGCATCCCTGAAAGCTATGGCTTCTACACATCATATGGTCTCATCGGTTACATAGCGGCATCAGAAGTATGATTATTCGTCTCAAAAACCCTGAAGACTGTGGTTTGACCCTAATATCGGTCGTTTTTTATTACTGTTACGTCTCGCCCTTCCTATCCCCTGTTCTAAGGGTATCGTGCTCCAATGTGATCTGAACTTAAAGATACTAGTAGTATAATTATACAGATGAGCATAAAGCTTTCCCTGATTACAAAACTTTATTTCTGAAGACGTATTGTTAGATACCGCTATACGGTTTGTGGCAAATGACAACATAACTCAGTTTTTTATGGGTACACTTCCACATGTGCTCCATTTGTTACCCGTAGAACTTCTTGGGAATACTAAATTTTTCTCCATTTGTTTACCTCTTTCTCCTCGTCTTACTGTCTCTTTCCCTTCCTCTTACTGTCTCTTTCGTCACTACAGCTTGTCGTATTCGTGCGATAAGAGTTTCCACATCAGGAATAAGTGACCTTAATCCTTAACGAATTACCACAAAAAAATCAAGAGATGTGACGTCAGGAAAAAATCAACGTGGTGGCAATGGTGATGTACCGTCCGAACCGATCCAACACCATGGTCACCAGGTTCACCAGAGGTCACACCTTTTTGATTTTTTGTGGGATTTTTTTAAGAATAAACCCACTTTCCGATATTTTACAGGTTGTAGTTTTCTGAAGCCGGTATCTCCCTCGGCGTGGTTCATCTGCACTACTAAATAATTTTGAATTCTCTAAATAAAGTGCATAAATGAGATCCATGCGGTAAATAAATGAGGTAATAGTTGGCTGAGAGTTATTATTTTCCTACTTCTATACCATACTTAAAAGAAGAAATTTTGAGCTGCTAGTGATAAAAGTTTCAAGATATACTTTAATACAAAGAGTACTTGATATGTATATCAAAGATATAAACATTAAGTAGTGCACTTCTGTGTGATAACTTAATGTTCTCTTCTGAGGTGGACGAATAAAACAAGATTTGAACCATTCTTCCAATATTTTCCTTTACCGAGATGGTAGATCACTAAATTAAAAAAATTAACTCTTATTTAAATAGAAAGAACTTTGACTTTTCCGAGAAGATTTCGGAGACGAAGTTCCAGTGGTGTATTGGGAGTGGAAAGCAGTGGAACGACGTTCCCTCACTTTTTTTAAGGGGCAAGTTTTTGAAACGCATACATTGTAAATTTAATTTGTCAGAACTAAGTATGACCTTGACTACAAAACGCTTCAGAAAAGTAATACAATTATAAGTAATTGTATTACTTTTCTGAAGTGTTTTGTAGAAGGCTTAACTATAAAAAGAAATTTGGAAGAATTGATGTCCTGTGCGAAAACGATTGCGTGTAGTTCTTCAGAATGCGAACGTTGTTTTAGTTGCATGAATTTAATATTGACTGATAAGAGGTTGCGTATTCTTATTGACCATGTTTCAAGTTTATTATTTATTAAACTACATGATCCACCCTTAGACTCGTGGAACTCTAATTCATATGTTAAAACTTGGTTACGTTTGCAGTAGAAACAGATCTGCAGTAGACCCACGAACGAAAAAAGCATGCACGAAAAATTATGTACATGATCCCTTATGGAAATTTTTGTAAAAATAAAATAGAAATACTTAAAAATAAATAGGAAAATTGGAATATGTAAATGTTTAAAAATTATTATAATAAAATGTAGAAAGTAACGTTTATATTTATCCATTTTTCATTTAATGATTCATATATACCAATTTTTAATACGTGAAGGATCGGCGTACCGGTACTTTTTTATTTAGCAATACACCATTGCGAAGTTCCATCTCACTAACGGAATATCGTTGAAGTGTGATACAATTTTTGTTTTACTTGTCCTTATACCAGAAAAATGAGTCATGTAGTAATGAGGGATTAATGGTCTTCTGACAAGGCTCTACAACCTTAGGTGGACCGACTCAGTAACGAGTATGGCTCATGCGTTCCACATGACCATGCCATGCCAATCTTCTAGCCTTGATTTCTCTGACGATGTTATGTTGGTTTATTAATTTATTTAGTTTTTCATTTGTTTTTGTCTCCAGATATTTTCTCCAATTTGTGTCGGGCCAACGATTTTTCTTAGTATTTTTCGTTCAAATACAAGTAATTTATGTTCTAATTGTTCTTTCATTGTCCAGGTCTCACTGGCATATATTACCACAGGCTTGTGTTATACAATTGTAATTTTGTCTTTCTAGAAAGTATTCTATTGAAGAACAGTTGTTTATGCGCATAGTATGTTTTACTGCCCATAGCTATCCTTTCTTTTATTTCTTCGATGCTATTGGTGTTAACAATTGTGTCTGAATTTTTTTTTCTGGGGTGGGGGTGTTTACGGCTCGTCGACATCTAGGTCATTAGACCCCTAAAATTCTGTACAGGTAGGGAAAATGCAGTTACGCACTAGGGAGAGCCAACATGACTCTCCCCACGTGTAGGTGTGGGACTCGCCGAATGACTCAACCATACCCACTAAAAACCCTCCTGAATTACAACATATCAAAACATCTCAAAACCAAAAATCAAAACATTGAGAACAAAAAATGAGTGGGGGACAAAAAATGAGGAAAATGAAAGATACCCTAGCTCTAATAACGTCGGGATCGAAAAGAACAAGAGGTGACCAAGGAAGGTCAGGAAAGAGAAAGGAAGGAGCCTCGCACAAGTGGAAGTAATGCCAGACTCAGCTCGGGGCCCCGTGTTTGCCGAACACGTACTTACTAGATGTAATTCCCCTGGGGGGAGTTGTGTCTTAAAGGAAGATACTTTTTCAAATGTTTGGTTTTTACATTCAAATTCTATACCTTACCTTCTATCACATTTCATGTATTTCGTTAGTATTTTATATTAGTGCATATTTTTATAGTATTTTATATTTGTTACAAACGAATGACCATTCGCTGTATCACAGGAGAGGATATGGGGGGGACTTGTATGTTTCAACAAGCATAAGAGATAAAAATGAAAGCAGATTCTTTAAGGCACGATTCAGATTCACAAAATACACATTTATTATACTTGGACAAAATATACATATATTTTCCTTAAAGTTACACAAACAGAATTACGTAAATTTTCTCCTGAGTAACAAGTTTGAAATTGGTTGTTGTAGGCAACCAATACTCTGAGAATGTTGAATTCTACAGAATTACATGGATAAATCATTATCATGAAACAATTGTTTGTGAAAATTCCCTTTAAACCCTTTCCCAGTAGTTGAAACAGAATTACATTAAGTGGTTAATATACAAGGTTGAAGCGTGACCGTAACTGGTCTACGCACAAAAAAAAAAAAGAGCCCACCAGAACTCAAGTTTTTGAGTCAAAAACCCCCCGTAACAAATTTGAATCATATACAATAATACCTGCAAAACAATTAATAATTACTGGTTAAATAACCATGAAATTTGATAGCAGGATTTAATAATACATAAGATTGAGCATGAACCCAAATCTTGATGTATACCTCGTTTACACGAGTGTATTGTAAGGAATACTTAGTAGTATTGAAGCGCATTGTAGACTTGCAGTTCCTCACGGCCATGGTCGTAGGTATCCGTGGTCTTATGTGAAGAGAGTTGTCTCCTCGTAACAGCGTGGAGAGCAGATGCATTGATAATGGTTGAAACTTATAAAATTTTGTATGAACAAACACGTTCAATGTCTTGACAACTGGTTCACAGCACTTTGCCATGAATTGTAATGATGCAGCAGTTGAGTAACTTTTTATAAGTCACTGTCCAAAAAATGTTCCGTGTCATTGATACATTATGTTCAATGTCCGGACGACTATGGAGAGCAGACGCACGCTGAACGTGACATGTCACCTACTTCGACGACTAAACTCCAGAGTGTCATCACGACGCTCTGAAGGAAGACTAGCCGTTGAGTATAGTGACGCTATGTCACTATGGTGAAGACTGCGATGAATATAGTGACGCTATGTCACTATGTTGACTGAGCTAAGTATAGTGACGCTATGTCACCGGATCTTCAGAGTATAAACCTGACCCTCTGAAGGAAAACTGGATCTTGAAGTGGCTTGAACACTGCTCTATATATAATAGATGCACAGAACGTCTATATGGAGCACGTTCATGAAAATGATATCGATCATAGTCATGGAACTTACAATTCACTCGGAGTTTGTAGTTTCCAAAGAATGTTTATGTACAAGGAATACTTATGTATTCATGGAGTAGTTATGCACTTGGAATAATTATTGAGTTTTCATAGAACACTAATATCTTAGAGTTCGTAGTACATGGAAATGAAAAGATAAATGCTTTACTAAAGTTTGGTTCGTAACAATATTTGTGCATAATATTACAGTCGAAGGAGATCGGTTACAGAGATTAGTTCCAATCAATGGGAAAGTATGATCAAGAGCAGCTTTGGACAGTTTTTGTACCGCTCTTAAGGTATTATGTGCGACAGAGCGACTAGGCTTAAGTACCCAAAAAAGTGTTTTAAATGATAGTTTGAATCATTCTCTTTCCAATGGCTATGTATTTTCATTCCCTTACGGCGCAAAATTTTGAATTATTTGACTTCAAATTACTATGGGTTTATATGGAGAAACTTTCGCGGGCTCATGTTTTTTGATATTCTGGCAAAAGTACCGGCTTAACATAGCGAAGAAAAGCCATTAAAATTTAGCAAATGGAAATAAGAACGCAATGATGTTAAGATTTTCATGCCCCATGGGCGTTTTCAAGAATAATTCACCAAAAACTGTAGAAAATACTGTTCTAACGGAAATGGTAGCCGTATCACGTCACAGAAGAAAATGCGACCCTTGTTTAAAAAAAGGAATCAAACGACAGTCTTAATTAATTATCGAGTTTTATAATCACGAAATAATTGTTCTCTTCCAATATTTAAAAAATCAGTAGAATTACTTATTAATTAATAAGAACTACTTTGGTGAATATTTCTAAGTTTCGTGAATAGTCGGCAACTTGACTTCAGTCGACGCGCATATAATACCTTAATTAAACCTCTCCAAAATAAGATATACTTGGTTTTCATAGCCCAGTGGCAGCTCGTCAGTAGGCTGGAGGGAAGAACCTCTTCATTGTAATGTTCCATTAAGTTTATTTAAAATTTATGTAGAAAAGAATGAAAAGAAGTTGTGCTTGATGATACGATGTGAAATGTTAAGTGGCCGCGGCTAGGAATCACTACCATTCGGCATGAGTCAGCTGTTGTGAAAACTGTGAGGCACAGTGGTTCTGGCCAAAAGCTGGCCAGAGAACGAAAAAGTGATCCGATTTGATGAAAATTAAGTTTAATCTTTCATCTGAAAGTTTTTGAGGTCGCTGATGGCGAGTCCGTGCTCAGAATTGTCGAAAAATAATTTGTTTTCCAAGAATATTAGCATAATATAATTTAATTTATGCATTTTTTACTGTTTAAAATATTTTCATAAATGGCTTTAAAATAATGGTTAAGTATGTTCCTTCAGCTGCTAGCAACGAAATAATGTTCATAATCAACAAATTTTGTATTTTCGCTAATATATTTGCTAAAAACTTATTCTTTATGCAAAAATATTTAAAGAATGAAATATTTATTTCAATGCAAAGATGTTTTAAAATTTAATTGTAATAAAGTTGATAAAAAATATTTTAATTCTGCAAAATTATTCATTTTTTAAAGATAGCAATGACAGTCCTAACTAAAGGAACTATACAAATATTTTATAAATGTTATCTCTCTCTGTTTTGTATCTATTCCGTGTATTTGTTATCTGTTTTTCTCTATTTGTCGATTACCAACTTTATGGCTGTGTAGCCCTTTCTGTCCCTGTGCGACATCACTTATCAAAAAGAAGGTCGCTCATAATGTGTATAAAGACAAATACTTGTAATCACAATGACCTGGAATTTCCTGGGAAAGTGAAGGAAGGAATAGAAATTGCCTGAACTGAGCGCGTCAACGCACCCTTGGGAAGGAGTTAAAAATGTTTCATCTAAGATTGAATGTATAGGCAATTGTTTAATTATTATAATTTATATAATCTAAACAATTTATCCATCATTAATTGTCATGGTTTAATTGATAAAAAACTGCATTAATTTCACGTACTTGTATGTCATACTTGTTATGAGAGTCTATACAACTGCCGGCATACTAATATTATTACCAATGTTTTGGTAAGTATTAATATTTTTTAATTATAAGTTGATAATCTTCCAGTAAATATGAATACCGTAGTAAACATCTCCATATTATGATTAACATGAGCAAACAGTTTAAGAAGGGATGTATAGCACGACAAACTTATTTCATACTAACGCGAAAGTTTCGCATTTTGAATTCATAACTTTTGAGGTCGCAAACGGTCGTAGCTGGAAATTGGCAGTAACATTTGTAACACTATGACATACTCTCCATGTTAATAACAAAGCTTTACTCTGCTTTCCTTTATAACTTTATCATGTTTAAAAGAAAAAATTCATTATTGAAATTCGTCGTTTTTTCGGTTATGAATTGTTGCAAATTGTCGATGATCACAGACGATATGGATAATTTGAAAACATTCCAATTGCTCACACTATTCTAAGATGAATTTTTTTCCCCATTTTGATCGAACAAATATCACCTTTTCATAAGAATCTAAAGAGACCTTGCGTTTTCGTTAATCACTTTCGTTGCATTTGTCCCTGTGCGACATACACTTTTTCCTTTAATTGTATGCACACCAACGCATCTACCTACAAACCGACATTGTTTTCTGGTCCCTGAAACATCACTTCATCTTACACATCATTAAAAATATCTAATATAACAACTTCTTGTTTCGCGATGTGCAGCTTTTGGGGATCCTGAACCACTGTGCGATGCATTGATACTGGTCGTTTTTCGCCCTTCTCTGTGGGGCGGGGATGTGACTTTCTCGTATACTAAATTCTTTATTTAATTAAACTATCTATTCTTATATTACATTCCTTTGTTCAATATTGCACCATATTTCCATATGCCATATATCATCATGTATTTGATAAACTGTAGTTTTCATTGTTCTGAACTATGTTAATATTTCACTTGAATATAGTGTAAATTACAAAAATTTCTTTTAATATTAGTTTTCCACACAAGCTTATTCTTCTCTTTTGTCACATAAAATTGAATTTTCTGTATTGCATGTATTCTCCAAAACAATTAAATACGTAGTTGTTTTTCTTCAAGATTTTCGTCATTGTTTAAAATAGGTTTAGGGGTTCAAACTTTTTAAAATTATTACTAAGCATTACAGCTCAAAACAGAAATAATAATAACAATTTTATAAGTTTTACTTTAATAATTTCTATAATGATTGTCGAATTAAAATGGGACAAAAGCTAGTGTATTTGTAAAAACATTTTCCTTAATGAAATGGGTCCATCCTTGAACCAGTAGTAATTGATAAGCCAGCTGTAAGAGACGATGGGCGGGATTACGTAGGTAGTAAGATTTTTCAGTTTTTTGGGTTGAAAGCTGGATTATTATTAATATGGGATAATTATATGGATTTTTTAAAAACAGTAATCATTATTTTGTGTAATTTTCTCAACTTATAACAATGAATGTCGATGAAGTCGGGGGAAAACTCCAGCTTCGGAGAGATATAAACGCTTACGCGGTCTAAACGATTATAGATAAATGACAACTATGAACGACAATATTCTTCGTCTCAACAAATTCTACAAAACGTCTGCGACAGCATATGTCTATCTACGAAGGTTAACCTAAATTATCGAAAAAAAAGTTATGAGAAATTGACGTGATAAAGTACTTCAATTTAAGAGAGTAAATTCGACCGGCGCGTCTCACGGCAGGTGAATTCGTTCTACCACGCGCAACAGCTGGCAGTGGTCGCTTCTCTCTGATTGATGGAGACGTTACAAGGAGGCAACATCGCGAAATCCGGGTGCCCCAGATGCCTTAGCGGAATTCATTCCCGACGGATACGGCTTCTCCCGTCTCCCTCGGGAAAGAGGAAGGAAAGTTACGGGGGGCTACGGCCGCCTTAAGACCCGGAAAGAGTCTGATTCAGCTCTATATTCCATGCTAATTTCAAATCGGGATTTCTCAGCTAATGAAGTTCAATTTTATTGCAAAAGGCCTCATTGGATAGCTAAAGAAAATACAACCGCTTGTATTTCCACATTCTCCGATATTTTTTATGAGTAATTAGCAAAAGACTGTGGAGGAAGAGAAAAATTTAGCTGCTCAACTTCCTGCGTTAAATGCAGTGAAGACAAATAAACTAAAATGACTTAAATTAGAAGGTGATCCAATCAAACTGAAAACAAAAAACCCACAGTTATCACAGAAATCATAGGGCGTAGGTATTGTCTACACGAGTTGGGACGTCCAAGAAAATGTTCGTAGAGAAAATATTGAGAGACGAACAATTCAATTCAAAATAACAGTTTTATTTACATCGCATGTTGCCTGAAATACTAAATCCTTTATACACACGGAATTTTGAAATCTTTCTTGTATTCTAGATGCAATAAAAATCCACAGAATGACAAATGATTTCAAGAAAAAATGTACGTGAGATCAATGTCCATGAGACTTTCTTTGTGACTGTATACCTCTGCGTCTCCTAAACGGTTTGATTATACTGAACATTCTTGGTTAATCACATTACATGAAGTATTTTAACTTTATTCTTTGGTTTCTTTTTATCCAGTTGCCATTACTTGGATTTTGTTTCCAATTAAAAATTCCATTACATTTTCTTTTTTTTTCTTGATCGAGATGCAGAACCCGGTTTTTGTGAATTAGAATCTAGTCCATCTTAATCTAGAATAAACAAAAAATTAGCGGAATTTTAAATTCCTAGTTAATATTAAGTTGAAGTTGTTAAAAATATTGCATTCATTGTATTTGTTAGGATTTAAAGCAGGTATCTAGTAGCATTGATATTTTGAGTCCCTCAAAAATGATTATTATTCAAGTACAAACTCGATAATTTATAGTCATTGTTATTTTCTCATAAACGTAGTGAATAGAAATTATTGTAATCGAAAAAAATTGAAAGCGAGATTTGGGCAGAAATATTCGTTTTGTTGGCATTCGATTCTAAAAAAGTTGTTTTTAGCACACGTCTGTTCGTCTGTGTGCAGTGATTCTGACGGAATGGATGAATAAATTTCAATTCAATTTCGTATTTAGGGTATAACTTTTTCTTGTTGTCGATGCACGTGTTCTAAATTTCTCACTTTCATTTAGAGGATATTTCACATGAAGGTCAAAATACATCTTTGAATATTTTTCAAAAATAGCTTCAATGATTTTGCTTAAATTTTATGTACGCAAAATATAATTAGTAAGCTTTACATCTGCTGTAGCTGTATTTCGCTGGACAGTTTTGTATAAATGCGGTAAAATAAATTTTGTCTGCACGTTAGTTAACTTTTTGAGAAGCTTGAATGTTATTTAGCAGTGTTTATGAACCAAGCAGAGGTAGAATACAATTTTGGTAAACTGAAATGAAATATAAGAAACTGATAAAATATATAGAATGACACAAAATGGACTGTAGATTCGAAAATACATTTACCTAACACTCTTACAATATTTATAAGACTAATAAAATCAATAAATTGTAAAAATTAACATTCTAAATACTTTTTTTACTTTCAAATCTCAAATAAAAGGCAGTAATAAAGTTCATCTAGTGACTTAGAGCCCGTTAGAAAGTGAGTTTTAGTTTATTACTTTTGTCATATACGTAGCATAGAGAACCGTGAAAAAATTCGATCGCAGGATTAAAAGGAAATAGCCATTTTGGTGGTCCCTGATTCCACAATGCCCTCCAGGGGACTTACATCTAGTACGTACGTGTTTGGCAAACACGAGGACCCTAGCTGAGTCTGGTATTACTTCCAATTACTTGTGCTTGGCTCCTTCCTTTCTCTTTCCTGACCTTCCTTGGTCACCTCTTATTCTTTCGATCCCGACGCTAGGGTATCTTTCATTTTCCACTTTCTTCTCTTTTTATTTTATTTTTTTGTAATGATGTGTGTAATGTTTTGAGATGTGTTGATATTTGAGTTTTGAGTTGTAATTCAGAAGGGTTTTTAGTGGGTATGGTTGAGTCATTCGGTGAGTCCCACACGCGGGGAGAGTCATGTTGGCTCTCCTTAGTGCGTAACTGCATTTTCCCTACCTGTACAGAATTTTAGGGCTCTAATGACCTAGATGTCGACGAGCCGTAAAGCCCGCCCCCCCAAAAAAAGATTCCGCAATAACTTCTGAGTCTGACAAGTATACTTCGTTTTTAGTTTATGATTTTTCGTACACAATAGACCATATAACCGATTCCATTTTACTTTAAATAAATGTATATTTGTAATTTGCAAAGAAGTTTCTTTTCTATTTAATTATCTAATTAAATGAGGACGTTATATTGTCTCTTTACATTGGTTTTCATGAATAATATCGTGATAAATAATTAATTTATGATTTTAAATAGAATGTCTATCCCGCTCAGCTAACCTCCTCGAGAAACCATACGACAGAATTTGCAAATTACAGTCGGCTTATATGTCAATGTTAGTTAAAGGAATTCTTGAATAAACAATTCGAATAAAGTAACATGAAGACGACCAATATATCGAGGACAATGCAAAAAATAACAGCACTCATCATTAAAAAATTAACATTTAATTTAACATTAATAAATTTCTGTTGATAAAGAAAATCTTGACCCCATCCGAAATAAATATCAGACTACGAGAATGAAAATCTTTCTCAGGCCAAGACAGTCGGTCACGGCAGCTCAGACACATCCTGGAAGGGTCGGAGGGCTGGAGAGGGCATTGCCACTGTAATGAGACGTTGGAAGGGTAGGAAGGGAGAGTCAGGAAGCGTCGCGCTTTCCTAAAAGTTCAACTTGTCACCGACAGACCGGTAGTGCCACAGTCAACTCGCTCAGAGCTGGCGACTCAACTTGTCACCGACAGACCGGTAGTGCCACAGTCAACTCGCTCAGAGCTGGCGACTCCCACCGGTCCTATACTCAAAGTCACAATACTTTGCCTAAAATTATTCGATATGGCTGTCTTAAACAAATTACCAACCTCTACGAAACAAATCCTTGAAACTCACTCGCGAAAATTTCAAGGCGAGCATGGTAGGAAAATTTCAGGAAAAGCGTGGTCACAAAGAATTTAAGCCTATCCAAATAAATATTAATATTAATTACAAAAGCGACTATTTTCTGTAAAGAAATACAAGTTAATACAACAAATAGATATACAAAGAATTCGTCCCACACGCTCGATGCTGAAAGAACAGTACAGCGCCACAAGAGCAAGTGGATTGATTGTTGTTCGTGGTTGGTTACGAATTCAATTTCGAATATCTTGCCAACAGAACGTGAGGTACCCTTATCATTACTCTTATGGACGATGGCGAAATAAAGCATTGGCTACATTGAGTATAGTTATACGAAATAAATTAATAAACGCAGTGCAGTTCCGTTTATATTTTTTTCTTAAGTTGAATTTCTCGAAGCAAAGTATGATGACTTTTACTGTAAGTCCCGCAGACAGCTGCTACACACTGAGGATCCTGGGGAAGACTGAAATAAAGATTAGAGGCGGAATGGGAACTTTGCTGGAAGATTCCCATCTTCCTCGAAGCATCTGGGTCGCATTGAGTCAAGTGCGAACGCTCAGTTGTGTGTGCGGCGAATCTCTCCATAGGTGGGGCATGCGAGAGACTCCGCTGTGTGTCTGGTGATGTGAAGCAGACTATGACCCTCATAATCTCCTATTGTCCTCTTAGAAATTTTGCGGGCAGTGTTGATGACTTTGTGAAAGCAACGACGGTGGCTGAAGGATAACTAAAAAGCCTGGACATTAGATTGTAATGTGCAATCTGTGATACGCCACCTAGGTGCACTGTATTTTCAAGTGTATGTATTTATGTGTATTCACACAAATTGACGTGTTTTATTAATACGTACATAGCCATACGCTAAAAAAATACATTAGTGGCCTATTCTAAAATTCACTTTGTGATACGACGAATGCATAATGAATGTCTGTTTATAATACCCTCCCGAAATTCTCAAATAAAACAGCTTTTTCACCTGTCGATCATGTCACGGACCGCCACTATGTTGGACTATAATTACGTCTAATGTTTAAGATTGGCAGAAACAAGCATTGAGTAAAGAATATGTTGTCATACTATCCACTTGATCTTTTCGGCCGCGTGGCGGCCATCATCAGTACGTTTAAGAAACAGTTAAAACACTTTCATCAGCTCCATTGATTAAACGGGTGGAGAGTGAATGGAGCCATTACTGTTGATTCATCAATGGAGCTGATGATGGCCGCCACGCGGCCGAAAAGGCCTTATGAATTTAAAAAAATCAGGTGGATAGTATGACAACATACTCTTTATACAATGCTGTGAATACTACCAACACCGAACCTCGTCACACAAAAGAAACAAGCATAAAAAGAAAGAACCCTTGTTGGTGAAATTTTATTATTTCCCTTTGAAAATGAATCTTTTTCTTTGATTATAGGTGCAGTTTGTTGCAATTATGGTTCACGCATTCCAGCTGCTGTTTATTGACTGCAACTATCCTCGTGCCTTCGTTTGGTGGATTGGACTTCATGCAGTAATGTTCTATTTCCTCTTTTCTGACTTCTACAAACAAGCATATACCAAGGCGCAAAGGCATAAATCAGAATTTAAGGTGAAAATACAATATCATAGTTTAATTATTTTGAAGATTGTGTTTGAGGCTTTACGTTTGTAATAATTACTTATTTTATGTTTCTGAAAACTCAATATTTGACATTGTCGTGTGATTATCGTCTTTTTGAGACCGTAACCACTTACCGCCCCGATGATGGCCGCTTTAAGAAATTCTCTTTATACGTCAGTCGTCAAGTTTGAAAGAATCAATAATAAGAAAAGTGTCCATAATTTTGCAAAATTATTGACGCACTAGTATACCGAGTCGGAGTTACCCAGTTGTGTCCGGTGGTAAAGGTACCCTTTTCCTCTTGCTAACCTTGTATCTCCATATGTAAGAAGGTGGAGAGGGTCAAAGTCCACTTAATCCTCGGTTTCGCTGTATGATCATATTGGCATAGTACCAGGAACTACCTTATGAGATTTTCCAGATGTCGTACGAGAAGAATAGAGAACCGTTAGACATGACATATTAGAAACAATAAAAAGCATCTGAGGGGTACTGTATTTACACAATATATTGAAACTAATTCAATGAAAGCAATCACCTGACTCACCGTGGAGTCAATCTTCTATTGACATGACGTCTGATGGTTGTCAGAAGAACAACGCCAAAATAATAGCAGCAGAGACGGGCATTCGGCCCACCTCTTTCTTCTTCCACCCTGGGTATATCCTAGAAGTGTCTTCCCGATTGCGAACGGTTTTGATTGTTGACTCTTTAATTATTTGGGAAGTTAATATTTCAGCACTTTCTTACTGATAAGAAGAGTTGTTTTCCTTTCCACCCCTGTAACTTTGTGAGGAAAATTTCATTTTAAATTTCTACTCTAGTTGTACTACAGAACATTAGTTCTACTGGTGTTTAATATTTTGTTTCTGTTCATTATTTGTTTTTGTGCTTTAATAGAATTTATCAAGACAGAGATGGGTAAGACATTTTCTTTCTTGAATGGTTAGTTACAGACATAAGTATTAGTTCAATTATTTGCTTAATATATGAAACAGAACTTACTAACTTATGTAGTAAAATTTTAATAAATTGATTTCACCGTGATTTAAATTTGAATGAAACTTATCATTCGTTTCTTGACTAGTGTTGACGATAAGTAAATATATTATCAGTGTGTTCGCTCATCCTCTTGCGCTACTTACGAAGCGTGCCCCTAGTTAGGTATATTTGATATAAAATATGTTATTAGCAATTAAGAATTCCTAATAACATATTTACTTATCGTCAACAATCTGAAAAAAATTATTATCGTTTAAAATCTAATTTTTTATATAATGAGGATAGAAAATCATGTTTGCGTATCTGATGAGGTTCAACTAAAAGTGCAAAAAAATCTGGAGTGGGCCCCACTCAACTTTCCAATTACAATTCATATCAAAATCTCCTGGCACTAAACACCATAAATATCACTAAAGTTTTAAGAAACAGTTAAAACACTTAAAAAAGAAATAATATTATATTATAATTATTAAACAATATATTTATATATTTCAACTATCAATCGGTTTCAAAGTATTTATCATCACAATATATAGTAAACTCCTAAATATCATAGTAACATAATCAACAATAGATTGCATGAATTATCTTCCACATTAATCTCTTTTCAATAGATTGACAGATTTAAAACAAGCGCTTCCAAGAAGAAACTTTTTTGCTTGATAACTTTTCGCTGTATCTTGAAAACGGTTCGACGTACAGGAATACGGTTTAGCAATCTGTATGCAGAATTTACTGACCAATCAAAATGCTTCGATGCATAATTTCAAAATTTTGAATATTAGAAAATCGGAAGTGGAGCGCTATGTGTAATTGAAGTCAGAATGAGCAGTCGAGAAATAGGCTTCTATTCTGAACGATCTTAAAGTCAAATCACAAGTTTGGTTTCGATGCATCAATTTGTTCGTGAGTTATCGGAGGAACAATATTCTTAACATACACACACAGACACCACATACACACACAGACACACACACATACATACATACACACACATACACACACATACATACGTACATACATACATACATACAAACATGCAGACAGACAGCCATACAGCCATACAGACATACATACATACAAACATACAGACAGACATACAGACATACAGACATACATACATACATACATACAGACATACATACATGATTATCGGCGTCCATCGTGTCCGATGATGCCACTCTCCAATTGTCTTCTGCATTCCTTGTTTCTCATATGTGCCTTCAATCCGACCTTGTTTTTACATTTGCGGCTGCAGGCAGGGCAAGTCAAATTGTCGGGGTGTGTTGAGTCTGGTGGAGATGGAGGTGTTGGGTTTGGTAGAGATGCTGAAGAAAGCGTATCCTGCGTGGGTGTGATATTATTACAGGAAGCTGGCAGGAGTGGGGTCTTGATAGGTTTCCTGCTGTTGTCTTGTGGGATATCTGGGTGTTTATGGCGAAGATGGCTTGTCATCCCGGCTTTACTCCTTGTTGTTTGTTGGCAATGTCTGCATGTCAATGGATCTTCTAAAGTGTTCACAGCTTCTGTTATAGGATGTTTTTGAGTTATGTGAGACATTACGTATTGCCTTCCTTGTCTTCCCTGTCTTTTGAAGAAGCAGAGTGGACAGCTCCATTCAAAGTTCTCTTCAATATTGTGTTTCTCTACTCTGTAGGTTTTGGCCTTTTCTACTTTTCTGTTGTAGTTGATTTGTATTAGTCCTTTCACAGCACTTCTCCATTTTTCCCTGTTAGCAGCAGTTTCTCTCCAAGTAGTTGTACTAATACCCAACTGTTTCAAATCTTGCTTCACAGCGTCAGTCCATCTTCGTTTAGGCTTACAACGAGCTCTTTGTCCAGTTTTAAGTTCGCAGAACGCTATTTTATGCGGCAGGCGATCCTCCTGCATCCTACTGACATGTCCTAGCCAGCGGAGGCGCCTGTTTTGGACAAGGTCTTCAATATTCAATATGTTCGCTCGCTCTAGTATAATCTCATTGGGAATATATTCTCTCCAACTGATCTTGAGTATGGTTCGCAAGCAACGCATATGGAAACTGTTCAGTTTGTTGAAGTGTTCTTTTAATGTAGTCCAACATTCTGCTGAGTAGAGAAGAGTACTGATAACTACCGTCTCATAGATGGATAATTTTGTTGTTAAGCTCAGATTATGTGACTTCCGAACTCTGTGATACAGCTGTCCAAATGCTGCACTCGCTGCACTAATTCTTTTCTCAATTTCTTTTTTCATATTTCCCCTATTGTTGATGTAACTTCCTCGGTACTTGAAATTATCCACTACCTTTAATGACTCTTCACCCACATATATATTTTGAGGTTGACAATTTACAAACATTATCTCTGTCTTCTGTATATTCACTTTTAATCCAAATTCATCTGCTGCTTTTACGAATGTATTTAGAAGTATTTGTAGATCTTCAGCTGTGCTTGCAATGAGGGCACAATCATCCGCAAACATGGATTCTTGAATTTTGCTGTGACTTACTTTGGTTTTGTCTTTGAGATTTCGCTTGCAGAATAGATTTGAATCACTTCGATGGCAGATGTTTATGCCGATGTTTGTTCGGGACATTGTATTGTGCATTATGGTGTGAATATACAGAAGAAAGAGAAGTGGTGCCAGAACACAGCCTTGTTTAACGCCAGTTGTGACTAGGAATGGATCTGAGAAGTCTCCATCCACCCTGACTTTTGCACTGGTCTCATCATGTAGACTTTTAAGAATTGATAGAGTAGTTAGGGACGCCGATAATCATGTCTGTCTGTCTGTATGTATGTATGCCTGTATGTCTGTTTGTTCTAGCACTTTGTAAAGGTGGTCTCGATTTACAGAGTCAAATGCCTTTTNAGGAGGTCTCGATTTACAGAGTCAAATGCCTTTGAAATGTCGATAAAGGCAATGCATAGGGTGGTATTCTGCTCTATGGTCTTTTCAACGAGTTGTCTTGTTGAGAAAATCATGTCTATTGTAGAGCATTCTTTTCTAAAACCAGATTGTCCGTCACGGAGTACTTTATCTGCCAATGACACTATACGGTTGTATAGAATCCTTGACAAAATCTTTCCTGGCACTGAAAGAAGTGATATGCCTCTATAATTTGTACAGCTTGCCTTATCACCCTTTTTGTGAATAGGTATGACTGTGGCGTTTCTCCAATCATGTGGTACTACCTTTCTCTCCCATACCTCTTTTAGCAATCTATGTAAAAGTTTTGTAGATGTGGGTCCTCCTGCTTTAATCATCTCAGCAACAATCTCATCATCACCAGCACTTTTATGATTCCTGAGAAACTGGACTTCTTTGGTGATTTCTTCTTCGCTTGGTGCCTCATCAGTAATATTTTCGGTTAGATTGGCAGGAAAAGCGGGGATATTATATTGAACGGGATTGTCTTGGTTCAATACTTCTTGAAAATGCTCTTTCCATCTTTCTAGCTGTTCAGATTTGTTAATCAGAGACTCTCCTTCTTTTCTTTTAACCACATTTAATGATTTTTTCATTGGGCCAGTGATGGATCGGATGCCTTTATAAAGGTTATGTGCATCATTAAAATCTCTAAAACTTTGTAGTTCCTTCATTCTGCTGGTCCACCAATCATCTCTGATCTTTCTCACTTCACGTTGGCACTGATGTCTAGCTCGTTGGTACTCTTTCTTGTTATTTTCAGTTGCATTGGACAAGTATTTGGTGTGAGCAGTTTGTTTCTTTTTCAGGGCTTCATCTATGTCTTCATTTGACTCATCAAATCAATCCCGGTTGTTACTTTTCTTTGTGTTGAGGGTCTTTTCCGCGGCTTTCCTATAACCATCCTTAAATTTGCTCCATAAAGTTTCAACTGAGTCATTTTCATCATAGTTACATATTAAATTTTCCTCAAACTTCCTCTTGACTACATTGTCTTTTAATTCTTGGATGTTGCAGTTTTTCCGTCTTGGTTTTGTGGGGTAGAATTGTTTCGTTGACATTTTTATGGAGACTCTTATCATGTTGTGATCTGTATCACCCTGTGCACCGCGCATGCTTCTGCATCTCAGTACATCTTTAATATTGTCTGATACTATGACATAGTCAATTAAATGCCATTCTTGAGAACGCGGATGTTTCCAGGTCACTTTATGTGATGTTTTTTGTTGAAATCGTGTGTTGGCAATACACACAGACATACATACAGACAGACATACACACATACATACGACATTGGATATCATCGCCATAATTTGAAAATACACTCTCCTGGAGCCAATTCATAAAGATAAGAAGAGATCTCAAATATTTTTCCATCGATTACAAAACTTTCCTTTCACACTGTGTAATTGGAGAGTAATAATATTCTGTGCAAAGAAGCAAGAAAGAGAATATCCGAGTACTTCAGTACCTCAGATTTATTCTCTAGAACTTAACCCAGTCAATTCTAATTTTTTAATATGTTGATAGGATGAGTATCAGTAGTGAGAATCCATGTTTGCAACTCCGAAAAATCTGTGCAAGCTGCGTAATGCCCAAAAAGCATCAAAATTTTCTCACTTTCTTTGGTTTATTCCTAATAAATCTCAATGTAAGCGATCTAAGGTAAATGTTACACTTGTCTTTAAATCACTCTTGTTATTTGTTTTTTTAACACAACAAAATGCAATGATGTACGTCAAATAGATACGAGATACAGCTCTTCAAAAACTTTAGTTTCAGTTGTGTTTCTTGTTAAATATCGGGTAATATAAACATCCTGATACATTCCACCATAATGATACAAGCCCCCCTCCCTCTCTGCTATTTATGACCACCTTTCGGCACCTCCATCATGATATTGATTATTACTGAAATCGTCCCATTAAAGGTTCGATCTAATAAATTATTTGATTATCTACTTAACAAGAATTACTCGCTTGGCTGTGTAAGTATCATTTACACAATTATGAGAGAAGGAATCGATCGGGACGTGAGTCCGAACCACGGATCGCCGACTGTTGCTGCCAATAATAACACAGGATACACAACAATGGAATAAACATGATTTAAACCACAGAAAGAATTGATGGTTGGAGTCATGAAACCAACAAAATATAAGTGCCATGCGAACTACGCTACAAACTTACAATCAAGCACATAACTACAAGAAGCGAACACAAATCCGTTGTTACAGTACATCAATTTCTCTACATCAATCTACGTTACATAACATCCGTTTCAACTGATTTTACAGAAGTGGCCACAGCTCGCCGTTCCGTTTATCGGTCTTGCGCTCGTATCTCACAAAACAAAAGCGGTTACTACAAATATCAAAAATGAGACTGTGATCTCGCCACATAATGAGTACTGGCCAGCAATTGTATTATTCATTACACAAAGATATGAGTGCACCGACGGAGTCGGCATTGATCTCTAAATATAACAAAAATAGAAAAGAAAATATAACCGTTGACTGTGTGTCTGATGGACACGGAGATAAAATAATTATTTAAGTAGATACTTCACTTATAAAAAAGAATTATTCTATGTCCTTACACAAAACGCACTGAGGGTGCGTGTTGCGGAGCGTTGAGCCCTGTCAACACTGACGGTTCCCTCGTCTGGCTCTTTGCTCGTTTGAAAGATCTTTGTTCGTTTGAATTTTTGTCCCCTGGAGGGGGGTACCAATCCCATCAAGTTTCTTAAGATGGCATGGGGATGGTGACACTATCGCTGGTCTGTATTGGTTGCTGACAACCCAGATCCCACGCCTCACAGAGACGCTTCGAAGGGCGGGGGCGGCCAGCGGAACCGGCGAGTCGCCTTTCCGCTGCCTAAGTGTTTGGCTGTGCGCATGTGCAGGCCTCAGAAAAATAATCTTGACTGGTCATAATTTATGACTGCAGTCGGAGCAGCGAAATAAAGGAATGGAAAAGAAATTTTCCACTGCTCATCAAGCAGTACCGTAACAATTCCACCAGAAAATTCGTAAGAAATGAATAAGTTTCAGATTTATATAGTTTTAATTCAAGTACAGAAAGCCGCCTTTACATTTAACAGTTCTCTCATTATTTCAAAAAGAAAAGAAAAAATGGTTTTTAGTTTTGAAAGAAGTTTAATATTTAAAAAATGCATTTTTTACCGCGAGTATTAGTTGAAATTTAACATATTTAGTGAAAGAATATTTATTATATTTTATTCGATGGGGACCAAATAATATTGAACTTTATTCCACCGTCACATCACAATTTAATCATTTTCTCTTAAAAAAAAGTGTTTAATGGTTTTGTTCTGGATGGATATGAAAATTTTAATTATCGTGTGATAGCGCGCCATCACCAGGTCTTGGAGTAGGGGACATGGGCAACCAATGAAAACGCTAGGTTTCGCCTGCTAGGGAAGGAGACGCAGTTCTGCAGTAGGATTTCAATATAATCTCGAATAGAACAGTAATATCTGATGCTGCGACCGCGGAACCCAACTCCGGGTCTGACCATACGGCCCAGTTCGTCCGAATCCAGAAATTACTCTCACGACCATTCTGCATACACGCCATAACACCATATCCAGGACCAGTGCCGCCCCAAGGCTAGTTTTAGAATGGAACGAGATCCAACTATGGCGCTAACTAAGTATAAAATATCTCGATAACATCTTAAGTCTGTCTAATGAAAACATCCATGCTCGTTGGCACTGCACTGCTCACAGTATCTGTAGGATGTAGAATGACAAGCAATTATGTAGTGTCGTGAAGACACCTGACAAGTGCCGTATTGAGGTCGCATGGCGATAGGAAGTGGGTTAGTAGGTAATGACGTAGGGGTCAATATCAAATATATTCGGGAGGCAATTGAGCCTCGGGGCAGAAGGAACCAGTCACTGCGTGGGGATTACATCTATGTAACACCCCAGCGACCTCCTCTGTCCACCGACCATCCAAGAGCCAGAAGCTGCGTGAACCAGCGACTGCCCTTCGCTTCACGTCATTACGAGCTAGAGAACAGCCCTACGTCATGGCCTCTACCCAATTCTCTTTGGAAACCGACCTGCGCACCTTAGCCACTTCGTAAGTGTGAATAAATGAGTTGACACGACTTTGGGTTTCACTGAAACCATCTAACCGCTTTCCGCCAATCCCCGTGACTCGTCTCGGCCAACCAAATTCGGCTGACAGCGGGGAAGCCGCGACAGTAGATATCAAGGTACGTTTATTTATCACAATTACTTTTGTAAAGAGATCAATCACTAGTAATCATCACTTTAATAACCTTATTTACTAACTACTAAAACAAAATTTTGTCAACGTACTTGGATGAGATCAACAGGCTTAATCATCTTTGTTACTGGTACTTATTTATGTTCACTAATTAATGTGACAATGTTTAAGTTTAAGTAATTCGCTGCTTACAAACAATTGCATTTCAAATTTGGTTATGATCTCCTCATTTGACAATGTCAGAGCTATATCATTTTAAATGGAGAACAAGGCTAGATCAGAAAGCTTTTCTTCTGAGAAGAAAACTTTCTTTTCTTCTGAGTCGACCTGAGGTACGTTTTAATTAGATTAAGCTTACTGTTCATCTATGGCCATTGTAACCGGAATGGTAATAAAATACGAAAAGCTTTCCAAATATGAGGAAACGTATCTTGCCAATTATTTAATGCTAAGATCTGAAGGGTTGCTTTTGGGTGACCCTTATCATTACTTAAGAACGTCTATAAGCACATGGTTTCTCTTGTAAGTTCCAATCCCGAAATATCATCACTGAAAAACTTTATCTACAAATGCAACATTGTAGAAAAACTAAGAATTTACTATACATGTATCACCAGAACACGCAAAGGCAAATACTTCATCATTTCCCTAAGTCAGAGGTGCCCCCTAAACCCTATGACGCAGACCCCCCCCCAAAAAAAAAAACTCCCCCCTTCGATTTGACTCACTTCCAAATCATATTCCAAAAATTTAGAAATATTTTACAACTTTATCCGTCTTACTTACCCTAACTCCATATTAAAACCAGTTTGCAAAACTAATGCACAGCTATCTCGTACACTCGTAAGACTCTTGTCTATAGAGTACGCAAACTAACTTTACACAGAAAGAAGCAACCATTTTCATGCATGCATTGATGCTGACAGCAGCAGTTTAATCTTCAGGGAAAGTGACTGTTTGAAAATCGCTATTGTTTGGTACAATTTTTCTTGAATTTTTGCGCAGAATCCAAAATAAAACTTAAGTGTTTGTCTTTTACATACACGGTAAAAATTGTATAAATAATTCAAGCGTTTGTGCCCCAAAAATGGCAAAGAACATCCCAATAACTGGTAAAAACATTGTTTGCACTAAGAAATATCCAGTAGGCGATTCATTCCGACCGCGAAGGGTAAGGATGTTAGTGTGAGCGAAAGACTGTGTGCCAGAGAATAACTCTGGGTCAAGACATTTGGGAACGAAGAAGTGGTGAAAAAAGAGGGAGGTAGCCAGCCGCCTTTTACAAGCTATATGGTATTACGGACGTCATATTAAAAAAAGTTTCGGTATTAGGGACACTAAAAACGAATATTTCCGTCAAAATCTCGCAATTTTTTCTTGGTTACAGTCCTGCCTCTAGACCACGTATATGAGAAAGTAAACAGAATGTTAAAATAAATTCTTCCGTTTAGACAGTTTGTTTATTATCTAGGCCGACATTTCGACAGCGAACGTTATTTTCCTCAAGATTTAGTTGATCCTCAGAACAATACCATCATAAAACTACTGCATCTCCATCAACAATTACAACACACACACCAACTACCATTTTATCACTCATCACCAACAACCTTTTTTGTTTTACTACTTAGAAGATGGAATTGTATTGAGGATCAACTAAATCTTGAGAAAAATAACGTTCGCTGTCGAAAGGTCGACCTAGTAAATAAACATATTGCCTAAACTCAAAAATTTATTTTTTCATATCGACATAATGGCAAAAAACATCCTATTCATTAAAAAGAATGTTCATCACCTATATCCATTTTACTGATAAAGGATAAAGTTAAATGAGATTACATAATAAGGTTTTAATTTATATTTCAGCGGGTAAAATTAGGAAAGTAGAACTACAGAGTTTGAATTTTTAAAATTTCAAAGAACCATACTCAGATTTCATATATATTCACATTCATATGCGCTAAACTGAGATTTAGAGGTTTCTTACGTTTCATCGGATTATTTTACTGGATAATTTTCACCTCAGAAACATGTCCCATACTTCACATGTAGGATATAAAAAGAAAGAGGATGAGATAATTAACAGATTTGTCACTCGATTTTAAGAAACGTAAACCAGGAAAATCCTCAAGAAAAATGTTGCATAATTTGTAACGACTATAGGTGTGAGTGACTGCAAATATTCGTGAACGAAATTTATATTAAAGAAGCCAATATCAACGTACAATTCGAGAAACAATATTTTTCTTTCACCTCTCTTCTTCCCTTAAACTGCACGCTGTAACGCTTGACGCTTTCTCAGACTACAGCTTAGAAGATCCACTACCGTTGCACGTCACTTAAGATATTTTAATTATTATATTATTTACAAAATATGTTAAATATTTTATAACTTTAAAAATATATTTAAAGTTATGTCCACTTGTTATATATAACAGTTTAAGGCTCACACGAAACGTGAAAATTATTGTCAACACAGTAAAAATTGGTTAATTTCTCATAAATTGGGTAAAGCACTATAACAAAAACACGTTGGTTCCCGAACGGCGTTACATGAAAACAAACATAAGATACAAAATTGACCTCCGACCTTCATCACGCACAGTAAACTAATACACTGGAATCAAAGCAATGAAATCGTCAATGCAACGCTGTTTTCTTGATCGGCCGTCTGTAATCTTACCGTTGTAAGATAGAGTGGCAGGTATCTGTGGTCACTTCTTCGTTCACGCGAAGGCGATGAGTATCGCGGTGTTTTGATACACATGAGGTAACCCCCCTGACCCGTATCCCACGCTCGCGTCTACTTATTCAGCGGTCTAGATCTCTGAACGGCATGACATTTCACGATTTATTAATCATTTTTGAAAATAAATTTAAATTATTCATCATGTTAAAATGTTCATAAAGTTAAAAAATGAATACGACATTGTTATGCATTTTAATATATGCTATTTAAAAAAATATTTTTATTATTTAACTATTAAATATTCTAAACTTTAAAAGAACCCCCATTTTTCGAACCCCCCTCCCAAAAAAATTTTAAATGATGCAGTTTGTGTCACAACCTTATGGCACCCCTGCCTAGGTTAAAAAAGTCTAAAGAAGTTATCGACATTTTCACAGAAACCTATACCATCATTTTAAATCATTTGGCTGTTTTATCTAAAGAATTTAAAAATAGATTTGAAGAATTAACAAAAACTTTGACAATTGTCTATTCAATATGGAAAATCTTAGGCACTCAGAAATGTCATCTACTGCACGATTAGCAACATATAGACATGATTATGTCCAGCTTTTTGACAAATTTATTAAATTAAAAAATGACACGAATTTGGAGGTATTGAAGCTAAAATCGATTCTACTTGTTGAGACATGAATTTTATTGAACACAGACAAATTATAAATCGAACAATGAAATGTACGCGAAGCTTACTTAAATACCGGTTTACAAAGTTCACGTAGTTGCATAGAACTGTTTGCTTCAACAGACACGCGAAAGGCAGGGAGTTAACGCGCCAAGTCACACACATCGCATATATCACCTCTCCTTGGACGCGTTTTCAACAAGATTAGAAATGTCAACTGTTGAGTACTAAACATTACCATAAATCACTGATAAGTTTTTGATATCTTCAACAGAAAGCAATTTTTTAAGGGAAGGAAAGGAGTATGTGGAGTTTTGGAAAATTGTTCCAGAAATATATAGAACTGTCAAAAATTTTGCACAAATGTTGCTCACGTTGTTTGCATCAATATATATATTTGTGAAGCATCTATTATATATATGGACGTTGAGCCAATGATAGAGCAAAGGTCTGTCTATACGAGCGCTGCTAACTATGTAGTTCAGTAGCCAGGGAAATAAAAAAGGCCAATTCAGGAAAAAAATATAGAAAGTTTTTTTCTCAATCGTTTCTTATGTTTTCGGAGGTGCTGAATCCTAATTTCAACTTTGCCACCTCGTAAACACTGTGCGTCATGAGAAAAATTCGAAAACCCCAAAAAACCTTTTTAGTTTTTTGTTTATAACTCAAAAAGTAAGCGCATCTACGATTCAAGTTATAATATCTAAGATTAAAATAATTTCCAATAAATTTTATTAGCTAATTAATATTTTAGTAGATTTTGTCTCTTCAGGTACTATTGTTTTCTATTGCTCTTTCTGGAAACTTGTTCTGCTGATACGTATGATGCGACTGGTAATATTTCCATGGTTTATTATATGCAACTATTTTATTATGGAACTAGACCGTAATATAGTTTTTACTGAGTATAAATTCTTGCAGATTTTGAAAGTAAAACAAGTAAACCTTCTATTTTGAAACTGAAACGCATTTATAGAATATTATTGGATCCATATGACGGATCCATGGAATGTTATGAAATCCATATGACGGACCATATGAATGGACTAAACGCGCACTTATGGTCCATTTTCACGGGGCAAGCTGCCTGGCAGGTAACCTGCTTATAAAATCTGTTTACTTGGGGCAAGTAACCTGCTTGGCAGCTTGCCTGCAAATTACGACGAGTGTGCTCGTCGGTCATATGTGCGAGTAAAATGAGGGTATAGTTCGACATTCATTTCGTGAACCATCACACGAATCATGTGAACGAGTTAAAAAAGAAGAAATCATGAAGTAGGGAGTGGCTGCAATACTCATGACCCGTCGTCACAATTAATCAATAATTAAATGAATTTTTCGGATATTTTGGTCACATTAAAAATTGCATTAAAATTCTACCCAAAATGTTATTATACTATGAAAAAACATTAACACAGAATTCACATTCTGAACATGAGCACTATAGTTCATTGGCTGATCAAAACATTAAAAACATGGAAAATGCAGATTGAAAAAAAAATAATAATAACAAAAATAAGTAACGAATCTCACACGAACACTCACCTAACCTCACATGCTGCTTTGAGAGATTGGGTGAGGCAGGTTACCTGTCTCAAATCTACTCTCCGAGGCAAGTAACCTGCCTGGTGAAATTACAGGTAGCTTGTCTCATTTTGGAGGTAGGTTTCGTTTACATGGGGCAGGTAACCTGCCTCGCAGTTTGCCCCATGTACACGGATCTTTAGGCGTGTAAACTGGCGTTGACCCGCTTCTAACGCAGCTTGTTGCGTTGGGCGCCCTTAATTCACGCGCTCGTATTCAAGCAGTCCATTCTTGGTCACTCCAAATGGAGTGGAGCGGCGCGGCTTGGATGGCGTGGAGTGAACTTATGGTAAATTTTATCGCCCCAATCTTCAAATAACCATGACAGTAGGGTCTGGAGTCAAGTATTATCGTGCTAATCGTGGTACAACCATGTGGTCAGGGTTAAGTGCCAAATACTTTTCCACCATCCGTGCAGTACCCGTGTATGAACATTTGCGGGATAAGGAACGGTATCCAGAATTCAACTCGCGAAGCCAGCGGGCCAACAGAAACAATTGGCAAACTAAACTGATAGGTGGCTGGTAGTCGTTCAAATACGTTCGTTGGAATTGGAGATCGTGTTCGTTTCATGTGGTTTGTTCTTCCGAGTACTTGACATTTATGAGTGGCGAGTACTTTTTCTATCGTCATGCATTTTCAGTGAAGTATGTGGTACCGTAATATGAATATATCGAGCTAAGCCAAACGTGTTCACAGGCTTAGAAGCATTACTCATAGCCATATTTTGCAATGTGGTTCACGCAAGACTTGGAAGAAAACATTGATACCTTCTTACTTGAAGTATGAATCCGGTTCCGATTTTTTATATTTAATAAGTTTTATTCATCGCTCTTCGTCTTTACGGTAGTGTAAGAAATATCGTTTCGCACTATTTTTCCATGCGGATACCGTAGCCGTTTCCGTAGTGAACACTCTTGCTGTATCCTTAGCTGAACCCTGGCGGTTACCCTTGAGAACCATCTCATTTTGCGTAAACCTCTAACCCTTAGCACAACCTTATCGAATCGTTTTTCACTTATACCCTTGTCCCAGATAATCTTAAGCAATGGGTATGTCCTTGGGAAAAAAAGGTGTGGGCTAACCGGGCTAACATTGATTTCTGGGTTGTGCACGCTCCCCCCGCCTGGATCCACCACTGTTTGCCATGATCACCACCAAACAGATAGCCTGGATCCGCTACTGGCACAAGCTATTAAGAGTTTACAAAATTAATTATTACAAATCAAAAGAGAAAAAATAATAGAAACTCATATTGTACCAACACATTTTCCCCCTTGATTTGCTGAATACTGTGTGATGGACATAAATTATTAATTTTTGTTACTGAATGAACACATTTATTTTATAAATCAATTCATGATCTTTTACAGAAAATAAAGTTAATTATTTGTTTATTAGAAATTAAGTAATTTATGAGTACAGACACACTTTAAATATTGTATGCAGATCATTTTAGCTGAATTCAATTTACCAATGAAATGTATTTTAAATCTCCTATGTACTGTCAAGTTCCAACAACCTGCCAAATGATATATAGCTGGGTGGGCCAGATGAGCCTTGCTGATGAGAGAAAGAACTTCAAGAATTGTATTAGTAAAAAGTATTGTAGGGTGGTAATTGCATCATGGATGAAAAGTATTAAACATGCTGCTTTGGTTTGTGGTGGGAAAGAGATACTCTAATCTTTCTAATCCATTATCAATTCATTTTCAGACTGTGAACAAATCTGCATTTGAAACTAATAACAAAAAGGAAAATGGAAGTGGGGATACCTGCCACCTATCACGAGAATATGACAAACCTCAAGCTGCTGATTATTACATAAATGCAGTTACAGGTCTTCATTTACGACAAGTTACAAGAGAAATAACTGAAAATGGTTTACAATAGGATCTATTTTTATAATGTATAAGCATTATTGCTTATTCATAATGGTTGTTGTGGACAAAACTATTATTTTGTATTATGTGTTCTAAAATGACAAATATTATTCTTCAGAATTTAAGAGTTGTATTAAGATTGTAAAAAGTAATAAAACTTTGAACTATATATTTCCTCTGAAGTCAATAGTGCCTTACACCAGGGGCACTGTGAACTTTCAGTCTGGGAGTAGAGGCTTGAAATTTTTGAGACATAAAGGGATGAAAGCAGACTGAATAAACTAGAAGAATTTGTCTTTCAGAGAAAATAATTGATAATTATTGAAAATGTAATTTTCTTGGGATTAGGAAATAACCAACCACTATTTGAATAAAAAACATTCTTTAAGACTCTGGTAGAGGCTCTTTATCTTCCTCTCCCCCCTAGTGACACCCCTGCTTCCCTAAATTATTTTATAAATTTTGGGAAATTTCATGGTTAGGAGAAGAATAGAAATAGTCAAAAACAATAATCTGACGAAATTTTGAAAATTGGTCCTTTTTTGAAGAATTGACAATTATGTGTAAAAAAGACATATTTTTTCTCACAATGCTCCTGTGTTTTGTGACCAATGGTGAGCCTCAGACTGACTCACCTGCGATTTATTGATGACTGCAAGGATTTCTTCTTGGGTGTGTCAACAGAGATTAAAAATAAATGATATGCTAAATGTACCATCCTCTGTTTCAAATTGATATTGTCTAGATATTTCATTTAAATTTTAAACTTCAGTTGAAAATGGTAAATACAAACTGGTTAGACAAAATATTTCAACCAGTCTGGTTCTACCCATGGTCATAAAAAGATGACAAGAATTTTTCTGCAAATCAACATAAGCCATGTTTTTTTATTTCATTTTTACTTCATATTTAGTCACTACCTCTTCCGGTTATTTACATTTTTTTATAATCCAAATGTACAATAATTATACTTATCAGATCAGTGTCCCAGTCATGTTGAATTTTGGGAAAGAAGTCTGTTTGGTGAATGTTTATCTGACATTTTCTTGTGTATATATTCTGTCAGGATTAGAGGTCATCTGGAAATAATGCCTAGATAAGAATGAAAGGCACATCAGATCACAACAAGTAGTTGCCTGTATTTGGGAGAGGTATTTGCTTCATGCCATTGACCCTTTCTATCACTATCAACCACCTATTAAGTAGTTTTCATTGACCTATGACATTTTGTGGAAGAGATGAGAGTTACATTAGGATTGGATCAAATTTTTTGCCTTATTGATAAGGAATATGGGTATTTTATTCTGAATGGTTCACTTAACTCATTAAATGCTAAAAAGAGTTCCAATGCTTTCATTTAGGGTAGTAAATAAATATTTAAGATGATTTAAAAAATAACATTAATAAATTTTACCACTTTATTATGAATATATGAGAAAAAATACAGTAAATCATGTATACAGTATTTGATGAATTACTATTTAACCCTTAACTGGTATTGCAAGGTTTACTTATGAAACCAGGTCATGGGGACTTCACAGCATCCAAGGAACAAATGCTTGTAACAAGTCAAAGTGACTGAACAAAACATAAATGGTATAATATACTTTTTTTTATGAAATCAACTAGTTTTTGTAACAATTTTTTTTCCTATTTAGCATCTTCTTAAGATCAAAAAATTGTTACAATATTTCGTATATATTTTTTTAATGACACAATTTTTTTAAAAAGTTTATCTTTTAAATTTGTTTAATACAAATATCTCTTTGTTCCTCATCTGATGAAAACTATTTTTTAAATTAACTTTTGAGAGCATTTAATTAATATTTAACAAAAAAATGTGCTCTGACACTGGTATAATGGGTGGTACAGCGGTTCTTTGCAAGCTCGTACCTCCGTCCTCGAAAGTGCCGGCACACGCCGCAAGACACGACGTACAAAAAAGGAATGAGATTACTCATAATGGAGGGTAACTATACTTATCCTTTTAGGAAACCTGAGAAACATAATCCTGGGGGACAGCATTTCCCCCATGATACCAGTTAAGGGTTAATTTGAATAAATTGGATCTAAGATATTCTTGCCAGAAAGCAGAGGAATTTTCATTTTTGATATAAGATTTATCAATAACTTCATACATTATTTTCACTTTCATTTGTTTCTAATTCTCTGAGGAATATAAATGAATACTTGCGGATTTATTTGGTGATCCATTCTGTTGCTAGTTCTGTTATAACTTGTTTTAATCATTAGGAACTATAAGTGTTTTTAATGATTTGAGTATTTAACTAATTTGTGATAGAGTTTTTTTACATCATAGTAAATTGTTTTCTCCATGAAGTAAAATACGAAGTCTGAATTGTTATGAATTTTGTTCTCATTCCAGTTATACATAAATGAACCAGATATTGAGTAGGAGGTTAACACTAACTCTCAAACTCTTAATTTCCTCAGAACTCAGTAGTTTGTTATATTACATGTAATTGTTTCTGAAGAACAATCTGTACAAGTTTTGAGGTTTTTTCCTCTATTCAGGGATATGGAATAAATTCTATTATTGTAATTCAGTATACTTTATATTACTTTTCAGGAGCTCTTTTGTTTCTGTTATTTTGTGTACACTATTTTTATGATAATTCATTGTAGAACCTGTGATTGTAATGAGAGTTTCATAAAAAAATTGAAACCATTAGCAGTGTAAAAAGGGTTGTTAATGACCTTAGCAAAGGTATTGCCCAAAACTGTTATTTGAACAAGAAAGCTTAAAATGGTTCTATAACTTACTTTGAGATCACCATGATGTGTATTTGAACAAGAAAGCTTAAAATGGTTCTATAACTTACTTTGAGATCACCATGATGTGTAATTTGCAAAGAATCAATTATGCTCCTTCCAGACAATTAAGATTATGCAAAAATGACTACCACCTTGTTCATGGTTCATAGGGCCTACTTATCATTGTTGTTTTAGTCTATGTTAAATTTTGTTATTAATCTTCTAAAAGAACCTTGTATTTATAAACACAGTGAATTTTGGGTATTTCAATTGTATAAAGAAATAGTTAATTTTTGTATTAAATATTGTTTTCTATAATTAATATGGTATTTTAATCAATATTTGCATACAGCATGAGTCCTACTTTCATTTGCGCATTTTGAATTATACCTATAATTAACATTTATTGATATATTCACAAATAAATATAAATGTGTGCGTGCATGTGTGTGTGAGGCTTTTTTACGAGGGCAGTTGGAAATTTGTTCAAATATTTTTTCGCTTAGATAAATGAGCACATCAAAAGAATAGATCCGGCCCGAAGGACCAAACTGTGGGGACAAATTTGTCTCTTAGGACAAATGAGTGCACGGAAATTTTAATTATGACACGAAGGACCAAATATGTGATAATGAGTGAAAGGAATGAGGAGTAATATGAATACTGTTTTGCCAACAATAACAGAATAATTTAATAACACATAATATTATATTGAAAATGAGACTGCGAGGAAATTATACTGTTTCCCAAGAGATCGTGATGACCCGGACGGGAGCCTGCTGTTAGGCGAGTGTGCCTAGCGAGCGGCCGGGCGAATGCCCGGTATGTAGCGGACTAGTTCCTGCTCCGGCGGGTAAATGCCTGAGTGCCACCGCTAATGAGCGGCAGGCGAGTTGACTAGTCGAGTCGAGCGGCGGGCGAGTGCCGCCTAGTGTCACCGTATGGAAAGATGCTGCAGGCGAGTGAGGTGAGGCCCGCTCAGCAGCAGGCGAGAGAGTGATGTTGATGATTCCCCCCGCTGGAAGGCAGCGGGCGAGAGACTGATGTAGGTATGGGCGAGTCTCCCCGCTGGCAGGCGGGCGAGAGACTGCTTGGTGATGAGTCCCCCCGCTGGAAGGCAGCGGACGAGAGATTGCTTGCTGTCAGCCCGTCCTCGCGACAAGTAAGCATGGCCAGGCTCGCCATGCGAACACTCGCATCGACGGTGTGAGTTTGCGCCAATCGCGAGGCTTGACGTCGCAACGGCTGGCCGATTCAGCCGGGATGTACCGCCTCGTGGTCCGAGAAGGGCGTGGCCAGGCAAAGCAGTTGAGTGTTTAAGATGTAACACTCAATTAGCACTGATTTGATGGTTGCTAAATACTTCACTTATATGACACCTCAAAAAATGTCTGAACATCTTCAAAAGACACATTGTGGTCCGTACCACAAAGCATGTGGAATTTCTACTCACTAAAACCACCTCCCTTTACGCCGTTGCACTTCCCACGGGACCGCCGTCAATTGTATTACTTCATTCGAGGAGTTAACTGGCACCTGGCTTCATCTGCTAATGGTTGGTTCTTCTTTCCATCTCCTGAAGACGCAGGATTCGAATCACGAAGGCTGAGTTGTTGGACATTGTCTCCCATGCTTCTCTCTGGGTTAGCATCCGGGTGACTACTTTTTCACGTTGAGGACGTCCGCCCACGAATCTATACATTTCCACTCACTGGTCCTGGAAGGTCATACGAAGGAAACGTGCTCTGCATCCTCCACAACTTCGGAGCGCACAGGACACGTGGGATTGTTATCCAATTTAAGCCGGTTGTACAGAAATTAAGGGAAAATTTAAGTATATTTGGCTGTTACGATAAGAGGTCTTGAAGGACCAAAAAATTTGAAGGTGGTTGAGATGGGAGTTGAGCAATAGAAGTGCCAACAAAATAATATAATTACATAAATTGCAACTATCAAAATAAACCATTAAAATAAGGAATTCAATTGATACAAAACTAAATGCTCGGCGATATCTGGATGAGTTGCAGCGATGAAGTGATGATGTGATTCTCCAAACGCCTCGTGGTACAGCCTAGGCGGCGTTCGATTGATGTTGATTTGATGATTTGGGTTGAAGGGTCGGCTTCACGTTGTAGCGAATGGATTATGGTTGAAAGCATGGTTCCAGATGAACGCGAGGATATTTGACCATAACATAGTCTAGTGGGCAGACTAGTTGAAGAGGTGCGTGTTGCCTCGAGTGAGGATTTGGAGAGAAGTTGTCGGCGTCGGAGCCATGAAACGCTTACAAATGAAAACCACATGATTGATTTTAAATAGAAAGTTCTTTGAATCTAGCTCAGATTCTTAGACACTATAGTGCTTACTTGAAAATTAATGACAGGAATTCTGACATATGTGTACTGAACATATTTATATAATACAAAGGATTACATAATACATGAGAATATTAAATGTAAAAATTAAAAATTGTGATGCTTACGGACAATAACGTCTGACCTCTCCGCAATTACCTGAGCAAAAATAAATTACCAATATTTATGATGGTACTGTGGTTATACCTTCATGATTTAATAAGAAATTAAGGATTCGAAGTGATTATAATAATTACGATCCATTGAAATTACAACAATTCAAGACAATACATTTGATTGATTGTCAGAGAGTAAATTACGGATAATCAGTACATGGAAGTATCTTAAATAGTAACAACTTGAATAATATTCATGTGTAAAAAGAATTAAGTACAATATTGTTACACAGGACGTAAGAGGCTTCTGAAATCAGAACAAAATATCATCCTGGAACATGGGAACAAAACGCACATGAACGAAGAGCAATAACTAAGCTATAACAAATGAGTATCTACAGATGATTTTATGCTTTGACACGTTAAATTGTGCTACATGCAATGGAAAACAGTAATATAGGAAGAGGTTTTCTTTCGACTGATCGAACAATGTTGTTCGAATCAGAAAAAAACTCCGAGAATTCTAGCTAACTCTCAGTGCAAAGGAGACATGTCTCTTAAGTGTACCAGATCACCGACCCATGGGGGTGTTTATAAGTGATTGAGATTATAAGATTATGAGTATTATAAGAGGATCTTTATAAGTGATTGGAAGTGAGAAGAATTATCTAACGGATGAGAAAATTCACTCTCATGTAGTCCGAACCCGATGGTTGAATGATGAGAAAAATGTGCCAAACAGTTTAAAAAGACAAGGTAGAGTTTATATAACGTTTGGATTGCATTGGCATGAAAATGACTTTGCACGAGCTTCACACAAGTCATTTTACCTTGTAATATCTTTTATGCTGCAGTGGTTTTCTTTACAAATGTAAATGAAGCCATAAGAAAAGGTAGTAGTACGATGCAATCTAATAATGTATGAAAATATTCATACGATATCAATAAACAATATGATTTAGTTTGGGGCAAAGTGACAGAATATACTTTAGATTCTACGGATTCTGGCTGGAATATAAATAAAGGGAGTTAATTGCCATGTTAATTGTAAAAATAGTTTATATTTAATAGTTCAATTATCACATAGTTAAATATAATGTAACATTTATTGAATTTTCTACTGGGGGACTCATATACTCCCAAGGGGAGTGGGGACCCGGAAAGTGCGTAACATCAAAAATCCCAAAATTTTTCGACATCATGACGCATCGTCGAGGGTAAAGACAGATCAGAAATGCTAAACAGATCTGATGATGTGTGCCCACGGCATTGTGAACAAAACGTCACATGATGTGAAGCAAGGAAGATGATTGTTCGAAAGAATGTGACCACAAGGTCGCGGACCAATTAAAAAAGATCACGTGACTTTGGTGGGGCTACATAACGCGCATTGATTGGCTAAGAAATGATAATGTATGTCAAAGACGTGGTAGTTCCCAACGTAGTAGGAGCGGAGAGTAAATTATTATGTCGTGTTGGCGACGAGTCCTGCTTCCGCATAGGCAAGGATAATCAGTCGTCTAAGGAAAGGTGACGAGTCAGCAGTGGACGAGCGTATAAAAACAGCTGTTTAGGAATGGAAGGGGGCTTCCCTATGTGAGAAGCGACTGCTGCTGAACGCATTGCCCTCCCGTCCGCTTTGGACACTGTCCACACAGGAGGTCGACCTGCGATCCCTTAACTCTCCTCACATGTTGTCTACTGACCACATTGGGAGTCTGTCAACAGTTGCTGCTTACCGCTCCTTAACAAGTACTTCCCACACTCAGTAGTATTTATTCGACAATAACTGCTCGTTGCTTGACGACGATATGTCCGCTGCTGGCTGCTGCCTTCGCCGGACATTTCTCTCGGGGGTGAAGACGACTTGTATTGTGTAAATAAAGAAATGCTGTTGGCATGGAATCGGCCTTATCTTCTGTAATTGGCTCCGTCTCAACCTTGAAAATTTAGACAGTCCACTTTCCTCTCTCCCACCTCCCCACTCATTAGTTCGTAGGTCAGCTCTCAGCTCACCTCACGACAATTACATTATGAAAGTTCCTACGTGTATGTTCTGTGAGTCGGCTATATACAGCTGCATTCAACAACTCGACATCCATTCCGTCGTCGTGAGTCGCAGCGTAGGGTCACGTATCGCCGTGACATGAAGTTTAAACCGTTGTGCTATTCTACGTATAGTGTATAAACGAACTTTTTGGACAATGATTTCTACAAATGAAATCATACTACTGTTGTGCTAATGTATCGTATAGTGCAACGCACGCAGCCAAGCAACTACGAGCATAAATGCTCATAACATTTTCTAAGTTACAGCAGAATGTTCACCAAACATCACTGCCATTCTGGTTCGACATCAGCAATCTAGCAGAAGACCTCGAGCAACCATCCGAAGGCAGCCGGAACATCGAGTCGACCAGTTAAACTACACTACTAAACTACTCCACGGAAGACCAGGTCAACGCAACCTCGGCAGCGGAGAGAAGGCTACTCGCAAGCACTTCAATAAGTATACATTCTCGTAACAACGAGATTCGCATTTAAAATCGCAAGATCTAATGCAAAACTGTTATTCCTCACAAGTGGGGACCACATCGGGAAATCCTCCCGTTGGATTCAAAATCCTGCACTTATTTAACCAACTATAATGTACTAAAGCAGGTGATTTGTAAACTATCAATTCGTTGATGTCTGGGGGGCGTTTTCGAAAACTCGAGAACGGAGGGTCTTTTTTTATGTGGAGATTTAACAATTCCACTTCATATTTGCCAATGTCCAACTTAGTAATTCTGCATAAATTGGGAAACGGGATACAAGGGGAATATTATGTGAACAAAGGTTCATATTTATAATTATTTAAAACTCTGTTGAAACTGTTCTTCACAGAGCGTTGGTCGTACACAACGACCAACATCAAATTTGCTATTTCTATGTCAAGTTTGTCATGCAGTATATGTAGATTTAAGGAAATGTGTGTAAATATTGATATAATAAATGTGAATTTGTTGATCCGAAGCGTGTCCATAAAAGAATCCTATCATACATAACCTTCTCATGCTTGTTGAAACATCAAGTCCCCCCTATATATTGTTTGTTTTACGACGAATGGTTATTCGTTCGTAACAGTTTTACTTTTTGGGGAATGTACTATGGTTACTTTCATGTGTCATTGTGTGGGCATGAGGAGGAGAAATTTGTAATGTATTACCTGTGTCAAAGGGTTAATTATACCAATTATCTTGGGGAAAATGTGATTTTTTCCTCGAAGGATTAATGTGTGTTTCACGACAAAATAATAGCTGAACCCCTGACCTTGTTAGGAAATCCTTTCATGTTTGAAAGTGTCATATTGATTATATTAGAATCCAATTAAAGTCCTTAATTATCAATCAATGAAGTAATTAAGGTAAGTGATAAATTTATGTTACCTTCATTTTAATTATTTTTATTCCAGTATAGTTGGTACCTTAGGAGTGGATATAATTTATATCTTGAAATTGGCACTACTGAATAAAGTCATGAAATTTAAAAAAATCTCTAGATCTTTAATTTTTTTACAATACTGACTATGTAAATGAACATGTGTCATTTAGTGACAACTGAAGGACAATCATGATCATTTAAAATAAAATTATTTTTCAACTTAAATTTGACATTCTCATGAGACCACAAAATCCCTAAGGTGTTGACTGATGAATCAGTACTGAATTTCACATCAGCTTCATGTCTTCATTCATTTGGAATTGTTTTAATGTCAGAATCATTTGAGTTCCATTGTATAAAATGGAAGTTATTTTTTATAAAAATTTCTGTTAATTTTTTAAAGATATCAATTTCTTCATTTTTTGAATTTACAGACAAAATTAAATTGTCTACATAAATATTGTCAATTATATGAGCAATAAGAAGATAGGACTTAATATTAAGAAAAATCTCGTGTAATAAAAGGATTGTGAATAAATCAGGTTGTACGATAGGCCCCTTGGCTAATAAATCATTTAAACTAAACCCAGAGGTGGTATACATCGACCCATCCAGTGCTATTCTTAATTTACAGGAATGAGTATTCATATCAGAGTGGTGACAAATACAAAATTTATCTTCAAAATGTCCTTGGTTTGAATTTCTTGGTTCTTAATATAAGTATGAATAATTTCAGAGTAAGATTGAAAATATGATGAATCTTTCTGAAATTTCTTTTCTAAAGAAAGATATCTATTTTTAGCTTGGACATAACTAACTCCTAGATTAGTTGAATTATGAAGGAAAGGCAACAAAACTTCATGAACCCCATTTAGTACAATTTTATGAGTTAGTTGAAAATGTTTTTCAACAAATGTTTCTTCTGAATTAAATGATTTAGGGCATGAAGGGATTGATTCAAATTGCCAGAATCTTTTTATGGATTCATGAATAGTGAGATTACAAAATGAGGCTTTTGAAATAATTTCATCATATTTAACCGAATACTGTTTTAAGTAATATAACATCAGTGGAAAGATTTATTTTATCTGCTTGAATAACATCAAAAAATAAATCAACCTCCAGGAGAACATAAATCCTTTTGCGAATGTTAAAATAGTCACCAATTATTCATACTTTAAAGCTATTTTAAATTGGTGTTTGTTGTATCACAGCTCAGGATAATTAGACAAAATTGTGTCCACAATATGAAAATTCACTAATTTCTTCCACAATGAATCTTTGGAAAGAATAATGGCTTGCGTAACACCATTACATGCAGATGAAAGTGAATTAATACCACCAATATTTGAAGATATTTTTTAAACATAATGTTGAAGGAGGGAACATACCACTAATGAAATCACATAAACTTGAGACATAAGGCAGTAGCAAAGTGATGATTTTCACCAGAGGTATTTTGTATTACAGTTGAAACTGTAGGAAAATGGTTGTTTATGTGATTATATTATCAATTGGAGGAAATGAAACCAGCAACCCATTTGCTACAAGAGGAGTTGCAACAGAAGAATGTTGTGATGGATTAATCCTGCCTGCTGTTGAAGAATCAGCATTATCAACATGTTAGGTAGAATGGTGAGAATACACCTCACTTTGGAACATCTGTGCTTCGGCATATTGACAACAAGACAGTTCGAACACAAGTTGAATTTTTCACTATCTCCATCCTCTCAGTAGGTGCCTTTTCCAATTAACTAGAACATTGATACAACCTGTGTGATACTTTGCACAAAATACATGATACAAGATTAGGTTTGTTAGAAAAACTGTTTCCAATATAAGGTTTCTGATAAGTTTGGTTTCCTTGAGGACAACCTTGTCTGATACCAAGGTGATATTTCAATGAAAGGTTTCAAATTTGATAGGTTTGGCAATGCTGGTTTGGATGAATGAAAAACATAAGAATTTTGAGATTTATATTTATTAAATCTCTGAGGTTTAAAAACCATATCAGATTTGGGAGGATTACCCTCTCAGTCATAGGCTGTCGCATGCATGGTTAAATAATTACAAGAATCTTCAACAGAAACAATGTCTCTTAATTTTCTCTGGATAATTCTCACTGTAGGGGAAGGTGGGGTAAAACGGGGTTGTGAGGTAAGATGGTGACCCAAGCAAAATCAACGTTCTGAAGTTATTACTGACATACTGCTCACGCCATACAAAATCTTTTTGGGAACTTCTTTGGTACCACATGAATGATGTTGAAGTGTGTGCGTTTCGTGATTCATAAGTAAATTTTGGTTTTTTAAATGTTGGATCTAATTTCTTGGGTATTTAACACACTTGACTGTATTAAATGTACTATATTAAGGATCTATAGTGCATTTTTTTCTTGAAACACGTTTATATTACAGCATCAAATTCAATTAATCATTCCGGTAACTTTCGTGATATAACCTCAAAAAAATCATTTTTGTTAGAAGACTGTTTGGGGAAAGATGGAGTACTGTGGAATTATCTCACCCGCTCATTAAATTTCCTGAACATTTCTTCCCTCTTTCACCATAATCTTAATATTGGTTGTTAACAGAAGAAGAAAATTATAAAAAATCAAAAAGTAACCAAGCAAGTAGTTAAAGAATCACAGAGTAAAACAGAGGAGGATACAGAATGTTTGTACTATCACGGTTTGTATTCGGAGTCTAATGAACAGGGTGAGGAAAGAAGATAGGGGGAAAATGTCTGAGGTTTGAAGCTTGTAGTAGTGCGCGCCTCATTTCAACCAGACATCGCCACCATCTACTCATCTCTAGATATTTACTGTACCGCTCAATACCTGCAAGATCGTGTTCACCCATCTCCTATTGGCTGCTAGTGTTTGCCTTTGTTTATTACATTCTGTGTGCGCTGCTGTACGTAGCACTGTTGCTGTAGTCATGTCGCGAATTTTTGTTTGCTGTGTTCCGGGGTGCTTCAGCGCATTTGGCGGCAACCCGGACATTACTTTCATGAGATTCCCTTCCCCACCAGAAAGGTAAGTAATTCTTGACTTAGCGCCACTGCCCGCGTGGGCAGACGTACTTAGCTTAGTCGCTTTGCTGCGATTATTGTTGCTTATTTATTTATAAATATATTTGTTACATTCTCTTGTAGACGACAACTCTGGTTAAATTATCTTGGCCTGACGGGTGTGCGGGTCGCACGAAGTATGAGAGTGTGCTCAGCACATTTTACCCCGGACGACTTCCATGGTATGTTAAATGAAAACGAATGTTACATGAAGTATTGTATAAACATTT
>NNCF01128543.1:67210-82154 GCA_002313205.1 Laupala kohalensis | reverse complement strand
GGGAAAATGCAGTTACGCACTAGGAAGAGACAACATGACTCCCCGCGTGTGGGACACGTCGAATGATACAACACTACCCACTAAAAACCCTCCAGATCTACAACACACTAAAACATATCTCACAACATACACCAAAACATCAAATGGAGGGGGGGGGCAAAAATGAGGGGAGAACATAACATGAAGAGGGACAAAGAATAAGGGGGGACCAAAAATGAGGGGAGCACATAACATGAAGAGGGACAAAGAATAAGGGGGGACCAAAAATGAGGGGTATGACAAAAAATGAGAGGAATGAGAAAAATGAAATATACCCTAACCTTAATAGCGTCGGGATCGAAAAGAAAAAGAGGTGACCAAAGAAGGTCAGAAAAGAGAAAGAAAGGAACATAGCNCCCCCTATTTTTTGATAGTTCTGCGCGCGTTTGCTCTAGCAATTCGATATGCAGCGAGGTTTTCCGGAGATGGACTAGCCTTAAAACTCCGCAATGCTTTTCGCCTTGCCCAAATGGCGGACTGACATGCGTCGTTCCACCAGGGGACATGAAGTCTTCGCGGAAAAATATATGTATTCGGAGTGGATTCTTCATTGTCGTGATGAATCACCTGGGTCAGATAGTCGACTCTCTCTTGGACTCTACCCGTTTCACTGAAGACAGAGAACGGTACGGTGTCCAATTAGCCTTACTAAGAATCCATTTCTGTGGCTTGCATTCGGGAACAGTTGCACTTTCCTGCAAGGACAACCAGATCGAATGATGGTCGCTACCATGCAGATCATCTTCTACCTACCATTGGAAGATATTAGTTTCTTCAGGAGAGCAAATTGACAGGTCTATAGCAGTTCATGAATTCGTGCCAAACACAAATTGGGTTATCTCTCCGGTGTTCAATAAACATTGATTTTCACGTTCAGAAAGACAATTCAGCAGTCGTTACCAGGGGCATTTGCTCGACGAACCCTGCAGTACACTGTGCGCGCTGAAATCTCTGAGGAGGAGGAATGGTCGAGGGAGCTGGTGATTTAGAGTTCTGAGGGTAGTCTCAAAGAAATCTCGTGTCGGAGGAAGATATATTGAACACACGGTCATATTAGGTTCATTGTGAATTGTGACTGCTATAGCCTGGATTTGAGTTTTTTGGTAATTTACATATGTAATAACGCAATATTAAAAAATATAACATGTAGTGCTTTTATTGAAAATAAAGCATAAATGAGAGATTTAATTACACAGCATCTTATGTACTGACTACTCTATGATACACTGAGGAATATCATACATAGGTACGGAATAGATAATCTGGGATTATAAATGCACGAAATAATTTAAAATGTCTGTGAAATGTTCTGAATATTATTGAAAACAAAATCGTTAAGAAAAAAATATTTTCTTGAAATATTTAATTTGTTTAATTTGAATGTAATTCACCTTTGGTTTAAAAAGTAAATTATGTTGAAAGCTGTTTTTGGTCATTAATTCCTTTTTTCTGGGGCTTCACGACTTGTCAACATTGAGGTCATTGGAGCCCTAAAAACTTGTACAGGTAGCGAAAATGCAGTTACGCACTAGGGAGAGCCAACATGACTCTCCCCGCGTGTAGGACTCGCCGAATGACTCAACCATACCACTAAAAACCCTCCTGAATTACAACATACTAAAACACATCTCAAAATCAAAAATCAAAACATTGAGAACAAAAAATGAGGAAAGTGAAAGACACTTTAGTCCTAATAGCATCGGGATAGAAAAGAACAAGAGGTGACCAAGGAAGGTCAGGAAAGAGTAAAGGAAGGAGCCTAGTGCAAGTACGTGGAAGTAATGCCAGACAGCTCGGTGCCCCATGTTTGCAAAACACGTATTTACAAGATGTAATTCCACTGGGGGTTCATAAATTCCTCGAATAGATGTATTCCATTATCCTTGAAAATGGGTTGAAAGTAACGTTTGAATCTTACTTGAAGTAGATTGCATTGTTAGGAACAATGGTGATCTCCGAAAAACGTTCTTGCTATATTAACATAATACTACTTACACAACTATTGACGAACTAGCAGTGATTTTACGGTATATCGCAGTGAATATATTCCATGAGCTACATCTATACCTATCCAATGAAATCTTGGCTCTAGGCGGCGACAATTCCACCCACAATACCACCATTACTTTATTCCTATACTCTTCTTCTATCAACGCTGAATTGAGACATAGCATCTGCCAGGTTCACATCATTTTCTCTGACCTTCTTGCCTGCCTACTTTCTTTCCTATATATATCCATCACATAGCCTGTCTGCATCCCCTACGAAACGTCGCGCCTGACCACGCGCTCGGGTGCAAATATCAATTCTGGGTACAGTATTTGCTCGGTGGACAGTGAACGTTGGTCGCAGATTTGCTTTCACGCCATTTTTTTCTGTAGCATAGTGGAATTTATTTGCAGTCAAGAAGAGCACGAAAGAGCACCGTTTAAAATGACTTTTGACGTAATCTTTTGTTCTCTTTCAAAAAAACAACAACTGGAAACTACAATCCTGCACTAAATGAATGGTTTTCTTCTCCTAAATTATTAGAGTTCTGCTGCGAATAATACAAATTGAATTTATAGTATTGATATTATATTCCATCAGATTCTAATTAAAATTTTTGAACGACCCTATAAGGAAACGTNATAATACAAATTGAATTTATAGTATTGATATTATATTCCATCAGATTCTAATTAAAATTTTTGAACGACCCTATAAGGAAACGTCGAGAGCTTTAATAAAACTTCAGTCTTACTTAGAAGGTTACTGTATATCGTAAGAAAGTTACAAATATTATCATTTGTATTATAAAGTCGGTAACACTACTACTAATTTATTTTCGTTCTAATATGTTAATACATTTCCGTTAAAATACGCATGTGTAGAACTCGTACATAAATATTTACGTAAGAATCGTAAATATAAGCAAGCGAGTGGGATACTGCAGTCCATCAAATAATGAAGTACAGAAAACTAGAGCAATATGTTTCCAATGAGATTGATGAAACACTCCTCAAAATGGAGAGGGGTGAAGATAACCTTCGTTCACTGATGTGAATGTGTCATAGGCGCGCTCTCATGTAGATAGACCAACAATTTTTATCCAGTAATTGCTGTACACGATAAAAGCGATATTGCATTCATATGCTCATGGCTCACGATTTATAAGAAAAATCAATGATATATATTCACTAAGATATCCCTCCAGTCGGATACAAGTACTGATAAACTGTTGAATGTCAGTTTACACGAAGATATCGAGCTTTTTGCAAATTGTTACACTCTTGCTGTGTTGTGTATCTAAGCCCAATTTCGCCAAATATAGGATAATCACTATTTTATTGATTGCTAACTGTTAAATTTAACCACGATTACATTGTTTGAGTTTCATTGTTCAAAATTAACAGATGATTAACTCAATTGTTATTTCGAAAGAATTCTGAATGTTGGTATAAAATTTGTAGTGCATTGTAAGTAACTTGAAGACAAACGACGGGCAAACCGCATCTTCTTGCTCACAAGCGTTTCCAACGGGCACTAAAGGCAACGGCGAGCCTTTCTTGCCGGACTGTACATAAGTCAAGCTACGAGAAAATCATTGAGATATAGGAAGGAGATGAATCGGCGTATCTAAACCATTTTCGACAGTTACCAACATTTGCATTTGCCTTGGATTAACACAAGGAATGCCACTTGACACCACGGAGAATTTGCGAGAGGGATGTAGATATCATGAAAAACATATTATACTTACTGGTGCAGCCATTAAAAATTTATAGACTTTTGTTCCCCATTTAAGTATAATGTATCGTTGCTTCATATTTTAAGAAAGAAAAATTAAAAATTTAGAATTAGGAAGTGAAAATTTTGTTTTTCTGACACATTATTCAAATTTGTACATATTATAATCACATATATCTTAATTTTTAGATAGAATCTTTTATTGTTGAACTAATAGCTCCTGATAAATCAAAGATACATAAAAAGCTGTGTTTTAACGGAAACTGTGAGAGAGATATCTTAAAGAATATAATAGGATGATCATAGGATGATAGTCACTGCAAAGCAGATCATCTTCTACCTTCCATTGGAAGGTATCAGCTACTTCAGGAGAACAAATTGATAGGTCTATAGCGTCCATGACCCCGTACAAAACGCAAAGTGTGTCATCTCCCCGGTGTTCAGTAGACATAAATCTTCCCGCCCAAAGAGGCAATTCAGCAGTCGGCCCCTGGGGCAATCGCTCGACGAGCCCCACAGTACACTGTGGGCGTTGAAATCTCCAAGGAGGAGGAATGGTCGAGGGAACTGGTGAATTAAATCCCTGAGGGAAGTCTCCGAGAAATCTCGTGTCGGAGGAATATATATAGCACACACGGTCACATCTGGTACGCTGTGAATTTTGACTGCTAAGGCCTGGAGCTATAGCCATACTGCTATAGCTACGGAGCGACGTTTGAAACCGCGGACAGACACACGTTTGTTTATAGATAGACGAGTACTCGTGGGTGGCAAGTAGAGAAGAAGAATATTATTTGGTGTTTATGTCAAATTAAAGTCGAACTAAACGGAAATGATTCACCAAATTATTTCTGTCAATAGTCAAAATATAAATTGTGACTACTATAGCCTTCATTTGATTTTGTAAAAGAACGGGTGATTCACTGGACGAAGCAGTGTGACGACAATTTCTTCTAGCACTTGTTTAAAACGGACTCCCGTGGGTAGGGTAACGAAGGTCTTGCAGCGTAAGAAAAATAAATGAGGTGACTTGAAAACCCTATCAGTTTCACCCGTAAGATCCAAGTAGAATATCACGTCTCTTGTGAAGAGACGGTTCGCCAGCGTCTACTAGTAAGCATTCTATTCGACGTGCGGAAAGCACCAGTTGCAATGCGGATTCCAACATGATGGACACTGTTAAAGGTCCTGAGTGTCGACTGTGCTGCAGAGGCGTTTAAAATTCTGCCATAATCTAATACACACCGAACGAGACTTCTATACAGACAAAGAAAACAAGTGCGGTCTGCGCACCATGATGCACTGATATTTTTGTGGGGTTTTACGGCTCGTCGACACCGATGTCAATGGAACCCTAAAACGTGTATAGGTAAAGAAAATGCAGTTACACATTAGGGAGAGAATTTTTGTACAGGTAGGGAAAAAGCAGTTACGTACTAAGGAGAGCCAACATGTCTCTCCACGCGTGTGAGACTCGCCGAATGACTCCACCATACCCACTAAAAACCCTCCAGAATTACAGTATGTCCAAATATAATAGTAATAAAAAATGAAATTAAAAAAACGGAAAAAAAGAAAAATTTAAATTCATAGAGGGAAAAATGTTAATTCTAAGTAAAGAGGGAAAAAAGATTTAAATCCAAACCCTCCCGAGAACTTGTGGGAGGAGCCCCGTTTCGAGTATGGATTTGAGTAATGACATACGGAGAAAGATAAGATATTATTCCATTAGCCACATTCCTGATGGAATCTAATAAGACGTATCAAAATCGATTCATTTTGCCCCAGCATAAAGTTCAAACTGTTTGGTAGATTGTGTCGCCGTCGTTTGGTACTCTAGTTAAGACACTCCAGAAGTAAGTGTTCCACGGTAATTCTCAGGTAATTTTATCAGGTAATCTTATTAGCTCATCTTTGTCAGGTAATTTTTTGTCCGGTAACAGTTTAATGAATTCTTTCTCTTTTTCTCCCTGTTTCACGCCATAAATTTTAATACGTGGCTTCCGTCTTGCACAATCTTTTATTTCAATTTTGTCATTTGTTCTTAGTATACCTAGGACTTTTTGTTTTTCCTCTACGTTTGGCACAACAAGCACTACTTCTCCTCTCTGTGTGCTACTTGTATAATCTATTTTGAAATTTGCTTTTTCTTCTGCAAAACAATTTCGTAATCCATTTTCTATTTCTTCCTGAGATTTTTCTGTATTGCGTATTAAAATTGCTTCTTGCCATATTTGACGGATTGCAGGTAGGTTTAACACCTGTTTCTTTTTGTTAATCTTTCTGTATTCTTTTATGGTAATTATCCCAATATTGCTTATCTCTCTCTTGATTCCCGTTGTGCTGTGTTCCATTCCTGCCTTAATCCATTGTTGTTCTTTTGCACGTCTTCTTTGAGTTCTACTGTATTCTTTTGTATTTCTTGACAGACTTTATCATACCCTTTATCTTTTTTTTTCTGGACATGTTCTTACAGAATGTTAATTCGTTCGTCTAAGACATCTTCCCTTTTCTCTTCAATCATGTTTGCTATACACTGTTGCATTTCTATCACTTTAATCCCTATCAACCCTTCTATGCTTTGCTTTATTAGCGCATATATTTCCCCTGTCAGCAACGCTGTTCCTTGTTCTGATACTAGCTGCCGATCTGTTTCTATTGATTCATCATATACTTCCTTCATTTCTCGTTATTTCTGATATGTCTTATTTTCAGCTCTCTGTATTTTTTTTCCTTTTCTCTGTAATTATCATTCTGAAATTTTAATCTAACTGTTGTTCCCCATATCTCTGAAACAACGTCTATTATTCCTGTCTACAAACTTACATTCAATTTTTAAAATTCCCCCCCCCCTGCAAATATCGTTCTTTGCTTAATGCGTTTACGTATTTTAAACTTATCCACTCCTCCTTGTAGCTCTGTCTCCACTATCCTTTCTAGATCTACACCTTCCTTTCCTACTCTACTCGCTCTTGTTCCTGGTGTTGCATCATCCTCCATTGAATGTGCCTCACCTCAACTTCGTGTGGGGGATCCTATTAATGTCGTCATTTCATCATTGGTTGCATTTCATAGATGCATTTTCGCTTCTTTTTTCCTTTTGCGTCCATTATTGTTTTGTTTACCTAGTATTTCTTACTCTTATGTGTTTTTTAGTTGTTGGTATCTTAGTTTTATGGTTGTTTTTATTTATTGTGTCCTTCCCTTGCAGATTAGCTCGTTAAATCTTAGTATATTAAATGTGTGGTCTTAAATATTGTTGTGAATAAAACATGTGTCACTAATTCGACCGTCTTATTCAAAAGTTATTCACAATTAATTAAAATTGATCGTTTCACTTTGACACTTTTTCCCTTAATAATTTTGGCTCTTTTTTAATAACATCGACGAAATTGCGTACGTGGATCAGAGATATGACCCTTTACCATTCATCACGTTTGGTCCACGTGGGCTGCATTTAAGTGATGCAAAAGGCAGAATTCCTTCTGTTGCGTTATACATACATCACATGCACTATATACAGTATATAGGTAGAGTCACAGTATATGTATACTCTGCGTCGTCAATCCTTATAGAGGACTCCGTGTATGTTTATAATCATCCATATGGCCTTTTATTAATTTTACGTAAGATTATGTTCCTTTCAACAGCTAACCATTTATTGTTCCATTCACTCAGAATCCGTATCTTGATGGAATTTAGAAGATCTCGTTTTGGAATAGTGAAGAAATCCACGCGATTATTGAGGCATGTCGCCTTTGCGAAAGCGTCTGCTTCCTCATTTCCCGATTCCTACGTATCCTAGAATCCAGCAAAACATTTTGTTCTTTCCATCACATTGGAGTGAGAATATAACATCCTGGATGTTTTGTACCAGCTTATCAGCTGGATACATAGTCTGCATTGCTTGAAAAGCACTTAGAAAATAAAAACTAATCAGAAAATTTTATCCGCGGGAGCAATTTGTTGATCGCAGAATTCTCAATATGGAGTAGCACTTTGCGTTGCACAGGTCACCAAGACGGTAGCCACAGGGCTTACGGGAAAAAACCACAGAGATGCCGACACCATCAGCCTACTTCGACCAGTCTGTAAACACAGGGATACAGACCCGATGTTTGTCGCGGATAACGTAAACGTATACCCTGAATATCGCAGCTGGAGTGTTCTTGTCATGATGCAGAAGATCGAAATTAATATTCGGCTTGTGCAAAGCCCAAGAAGAAGTTTTACTAAAACCTTAATTTAACACATTAGGTGTGCGTATAATCAAGGTTTCCAAAATGTCTTTGGAGCGAAATCCAATTTGTTTGGTTGCTTTCAGTCTGTTCTTGTAGAAACTGATGGAAGAAGAGGAAGGATGAAATACTGCATTGTGTACCAGATTATCGGGTAAAGTTAGCACGTGGTAAAAGTGTCGTAGAATGAGGAGTTACCACCGGAGGTAAAGAGATAGTTCGCCATTCTCAGCATTCAAACTCGGAATATGACTTGCAGGGTAGGCTCCCGTATCTAGTCGGATCCCTGCATGATGGAAACTATCCAACTTCTTTAAATATCTTGCACGAGCAGAGCTATATACAATAGTCATAATCGAGCTGAGATCTTACAAATATGGAGCAAGGAGGAGCAATCAGCGCCCCATTCCCTGCTACTAAGACACTTCTATAGATTCAGAGACTTCAATGTTCATGCTCATAGGTCTGGCAGATGTTCAATCGAAATCAGTCTCTGATCATAGTCGTTTTATGCCTTTCAGTTTACCGCAGATACCTTCCAGTGCTTTAGAAATATAAAAGTGCGAAACTTTTTCCTAATTCCTTTCTTTTCATTATAATAAAAACAATCTCATCAGTAATGTTCTGTTTCTTTGTCTTTGTTTGTTCTGAAGCGGAAAGTCTGTGAACCCACGGCCGCTTCGAAGGTGCATGGGTGTTATACACACCTTGCATCGCACTCACTCCGCAGGGCGGGAAAACCGAGACATCTGTCATTTTGTCCCACGAGTTCGGCGGAAAATATATTTGGTGACGTAGAGCACCCGCCATTAAGCCTTATTCAACTGAGGTGCGGCACTTGCCCCAGAGGTAATCCACAAGCGGGTATTTATCCTCAACACCTATTTACCTCATCAACGTATAACACAACGTTTGGTTGAGAGATTTTTTTAGGTTTAATCCTTCTTCACGACTAGACCGATGAAGGCAAGACCCCGCCCTTTATAACACGCATCTTTCCAACATCGCGCCAATAGTGGGTGTTGAAGCATTTCCAAAGGTTTCGGTGTCCGAGGACTGGTGGCGCAGTGCCAGTGCCCAGCTCGAAGCCTTGGGTTCGCCAAGCAATACTCAGTGGAAACAGACCCCTGCAAGGTATTTCACTTTAGGGTTTAACCATCACTGTTGCAATTACTCTGTTGTTGGTGAGAACCTGACCTTGATAATTGAGTCAATATATTAGGACTCGGGTATACCTTCAAGATATCCCTCGTTTTGTCTTCCATACTTTAGTGGACGATATTGTTCTGTCCAGAAACACTTTCCAGGAGGTGGATCTGGGTTATTTGATGATTCTGCGCACTTTTGCTCTAGAAATCCGATATGCGGTGACATTTTCCGGAGATTGACTACCCTTAAATTTCCGCAAAGCTCTTCGCCTCGCCGAATGGTGAACCGACATGCGTATATCCACAAGGGGTCATGAGGTCTTCACGGAAACATTGATGTTTTCGAAATAGATTTTTCAACGATGTGTAGAATCACATTGGTCAGATGGTCGTCCCTCACTTGGACACTTCTCGTTTTCGTGAAGACAGCCAGAGGGTGGTTTTGTCTAGTGACCCATTCTGAGAATCCATTTCTGAGGCTTGCATTCGGGTACAGTATCACGTTCCTGCAAGGACAACCAGATAGGATGATGGTCGCTACCATGCCGAGCATCTTCTACCTTTAATTGGAAGGTATCTGCACCTTCAGGAGAACAAATTGATAGGTCTGTAGCAGTCCATGACCCCGTGACATACATATAGCGGGTCATCTCACCGGTGTTCATTAGATATAAATCATCACGCTCAAAGTGACAATTTAGCAGTCGGCCCCTAGGGCAATTCCTCGACGAACTTCACAGTACACTAGGCGTTGAAAATTCCAAAGAAGAGGAATGGTCGAGGGAGCTGGTGAATTAAATGCCTGAGGAATATCTCTTGAAATCACATGTCGGAGGACGATATAGGGAACATTCAATGATAGCTGGTATGCTGTAAATTTTGACTGCTATAGCTGGATTTCAGTTTGTATGAGAACGGGTGAGGAGAGGATAGTTATTGTAGCAAACACGGCAACTCCATTTCTTTATTACGTCTCCGCAACTTGTAGGATGGTGTTGTTTTTATTATGTCAGAAAGTTTGAAGGTTTTTACCCTGGACCGCTGCTTCGTTTTCGTCTGTGTTTTGGTAGCTGCTGAGGTAGGTTTCACACCGCCTGACTTTTTCTGCGAAGTAGTTGGAGATTATGGCTTCACGGGAACTGCTTGAACATCTTTTTTCCCACATTTGCACGGACATGTGCACGACGTAGTCGAAGACACATGAGTTAAATCTACCTAGATTAAAATGTCCTTTTTAATCACAGAAGTCTTTGCTGTCGTGCAGTAACGTATAAAATACAGGATGTGTTTCACCGTATGGTTTCTTCTCCGTAGTCTTAATTTCCTGGACTTTCATTTCCTCAAGACAGGTGGCGCATTCTCGGAGTCTTGCCGGTTTGCTACCTTTCCAATTAACGCACATATCAGGTCCCGGGCATGAAACGCCGGGGTCGTGTGCATTCCCGCACTTTCCACAAGTAACACGGCCCTTAAACGATGTATATATGTGACCAAATCTCTGGCACTTGAAAAAGCGCAGAGGGTTCGGAATGTAGGGAGGCACTGGCAGGTTTAGCCATTCAGCTTTCAGATCTCTCGGTAGTTTAAGACAGTCAAGTGTCACGATGAAGGAGGCGGTCTTCTCAGGAACACCACCAACCTTCCCCATGAGCTGACTGACCTGTTCTACGTGGTCTGCTTGCTATCCCTTAATCAAATCTTAGCAAGCCATGTCCATAATATCCCTGCAAGTGATTACTCATTTGCTACGGTTGAGCGCAGCGTGGAGCTCCCACTTGACAGGGTGTTCTCCTAGCAGTGTACATTGAAATAGTTTTAACGCTTGCTTGTTTGCTTGTTTGCTTGCTTGCTTAGCCTTGTCTTAGCCGATGGGTCGGGAGTGGGTTAACTCCGTCTAGAAGAGGCCGAGGTCAAAGGAAGCGTGTTGGAAGTCACTTTAAACAAATCCTCCTGGGGATGCATGGACCCCTTAACTCACCACGACACTTATTCCCTCCGACACGGGTCGCCATGCACAGCAAACACATGGATGAGCGTTGAGCACACAGAGAAGGCCAGTATAGAAGATAAAAGCGATAAAATGAAAAATTAGGTAAGTAGGAGAAAAGAAAAGTAAAATAAATGAAATACTTGAGAGCCTTCTCTGTATCCCACCGTCGGGACGTGTACCGAGTCACTTTGACGGCTAAAAGAATATCGTGTGTCTTGAACAATTCGAACAGTATTAAAATGAATGATGAAGATGCAAAATTGATTAATGTAACAATCTTGAGGAAAATGAAGTTACTCTATCCTTACAAGGAATTGCCATTCTCCATTCGTCAAAAAGTTAACTGTCCTATAAAAAATAGTAAATTATTTCAATTTACACACACTTATCAGGATTTCAATTTACACACACTTATAAGGATTTCAATTACACTAGCTCACAACAATGTTATGCAACTATATCAATATCATGTTAAAAGAGAAAAATGACTGTCGAAGGAAACAAACAACACATTTAATATTGTAAAAAATGTATTGCAATATACAACTAGAAATTATACAGACAATGAATCACGTCTATACAGCTAGATATATAATAGAGATAATTTGTACAGAAATAATCATGGAAAAAAGTTCATTAATTTTTTTCATGTTTTTACAAAGGTTGGAATGGAATAAGTAAAGCTTACCTAGGGCGCCGAAAAAAGTTTGGATTCTTCTATCCTAGCAACTTATATCATTTCTGTCCTTTGGATAGTTATCAACCAGGTGCAAAACAGGAAGGCATTTTGACTCGGAAATTTCTTTTAAAATGTTTAAATGAGTGAAAATTGCCTGCACACGCGTATACCCATTCACTAATCCTCAGTGCTGTCTGGTGGCAGTCACGATTTTGGGTTCACCTTTTACCCGGAAAGTAGGTGGCCGATTCATCTCCTTGTTACATCCCTATGGAACATATAAACAAATTCGGCGCCATATTGCTCGCAGCAGTTTAAGCGTAAATCGTGATTAAAGATGGAACGCGTATTTTCATAAATGTGATAAACTCACAGAATATCGTTTAAATTATTAAACGAACTCGCTGAAACTGGGCTTTAGCCTATTTTCTCGATAATCTAGAGCGGTTTACGTAATATCCAATCATGTTCCCCCATAATAAAACTAATGACGAATCGAGAGTTCACTCAATAATTATTTCTTCACCTCGCCATAGAACAGAGCAAACATAAAAAGTATTGTTTGTTTTATTATTTTAGAAAATTACAAAAAAACTTTAAGAGTTCAAAGTAGATAATTCCTAACATAGCTGAAGAAATACAAGTCAAACGGATTCACACAGCTATCAAATAAACTTGAGTATAAATATTATTTTTAAAGTATAAATATTATTTTTAACATACTGTACAAATATTCCTTTCTTATGCACTTAAATTTGGTAAACTCAATGCAACAGTTTTGCGAGTTAATATTTTTTCTCTTGAACCAAAATACTTTTAACTTTTGCGTTAGTGAAATATTTCATGAAAAAGATTATGCTGGAAAATTCCATTATGTATGATAATCTGTTTCGTTGATACCAGCTTTTCCATTTTACTAAGAAGAGTACATTTGTCAGTTTCACGAGTATCATTTGATTTTTTTGGGTTGGGGGGGATTTACTGTTCGCCGACATCGAGGTCATTAGAGTTCTAACATTTTTGTACTGGTAGGGGAAATGCTGTTACGCACTAGGGAGAGCCAAAACGACTCTTTCCGTGAGTGGGACTCGAGGAATGACGCGACTATCCCACTAAAAACCCTCCTTAATTACTATATATCTAAACATAAAGAAGACAGACAACAGTTGCTCAAACCTTATGAAATCCAAAAAAAAAAAAAAAAAAAAGATGTAATTTTAATAAATAAGATATAAATTTAAAGAAAAGGAAAAGGAAAGAGAGAAAGAAGGATGTAAACCTTCTCCCTCCCGAAAACCTGTGGGTGGAGCCCCGATAGTTCTAACCGGATATTGTTCGATAAAAAGTTGCACAAAAATATTTTCACAGACATTTTGTTGAGGCAGAAATAATTGTAATTAAAAATTTATCCTCGGAAACTATTCACCTGGCTGTTTAAGGATTGAGGGGCCAAATTGCATGCGTCATTCCGAGCATAGAAAGTCAAATATAGTTCGAACAAAACGCGAGGACAGGAAACGTTTTATTCCGACGCAGATTTAATTTTTAGAATTTTTATTGACATTCCTATTGCTAAGACTAATTACTGAAACAATGATCAAAAATTTCTACAGTCGTTCATATTCCAGTTAACTAATATATTTATATTCTATCAACATGGGATTTTAAAATTTCTCCATTTCTGCTTCGTTTAAGTACGATCTGCTGGTTAGGTGACATCCATGACGAACACCTTTTGTTCCCTGATTGCATAGTGTAGTATATTGATTCGTCTATTAGCTGGGATTTATTTTTATTATTATTACTATTAATATAATGAACCAATTTGTCAGCAGTTTTAAAATTCTCGATAAATATTTTTCTCGGTCCGAATTCAACTACGATAATAGTCCACGTTAGAATGAACATTCTTTTTGAGTCGATAAAACGAGATATTCTAGGTCTAACATATAACAAACATGCACAATTTCAAAAGTGAGCGGATTTTACGTAAGTACAAACAATACTCATCGATGATTTCCCGAAAATTGACATAAAATATTTATAGTTTCGTTTCCTGATTTTGAAAGAAAATTATTTTACCTAATAATTATTTCGAATAATGTTTCTGGTATTTCTGGTGAAATGTAAGTAAGGTTTCACCAATGTGAGCATGATTTAATGATAATTACTACTGTATGTTGCTATTCATATACACTTGAAAGTTAATTCAATTTGCAACAAACTACTCATTAATTCTGAGTCTGCAAATAATATTTTATCTTAATAATGTAAGTCAATATATTAAACTTGCAAACGAAACCGAGATTAAAAAGTACATAAATATTTTCTAGACGGGAAGAGTTAGAAAAACCGTATTTTGCATTTTTTTTCTTGAATTCAATAATGACATGTGTTAATCTGTCGGAAGTATTGATCAAAGTCACATTCTGAAGACACAGGATACTTCTAATTGCCTTTTCATTGTGTTTGAATTTACAAAAATTTGGACCTTATCGGAAAATAATCTTTGGAACGTTGAAATCGTTAATAACGCGAATAAAATTGTCGTTCATATTCCTTACACGTACGATATGAAAACCAAAACCAAATATATAATGATAGATTTCTTAAGAAAATAAAACGTTCACTTGATAACGTATCAAGATTTCTGCTAATCCTATGTAGAATTTCTGGTCAAATTTGTTAACATATATACTAAAAAAAGTGAATTCGATGGAACATATCAAGACATGGAAATCGGTACAAGAACCAATAAAATATCAAAAGACACTTCTTAAAGGTAATTATTATTAAATTCCATAGCATGGTTCACACTGTTGAATTACAAGAGCAGAAAAATAATTAAATTTGGCGGCTTATCATTAGATATAAATCTCCACTCGCATGCCTGTCCTGTGCTAATGTGCTGTCCTCCTGAGTTCAGTAGCGTTACGTAAGGTGGAAAACCCACATAACGTATAATCTAGTAAACGAATCTTAGAAGTAATTTTTTTTCTAGGACTTTAGGGCTCTTCAACGTCAAGGTCACTAAACCACTTGCAGGTGGAAAAAAATTGAAGTTTCGCAACATAGGGAAGAGTCGTAGTGCCTCTTCCCCGTATGTGGGACTCACCGAATA
>NNCF01128543.1:23231-39443 GCA_002313205.1 Laupala kohalensis | reverse complement strand
TAAGAATTTTACAAATGGGTAGAATTTTAGAACGTTGTTCCCCAGGGTGAGGTTCTGCCAGAAGGCTTGGTCTCCTACTGAAAAGAACAATGCGTGTTTTCTCAGCAGAGAAACGAAAGCCTGTCGTCTTCGACCAGTAGTATAATCTAATCAGGACGAGTTGGATTTGTCATTCCGCACCTGTGACACTCTGTGTCGAAAAAAAGATAGCAAAGTCGTCAACAAAAAGATAGTGTAATACAGGATTCCTTACAACAGATGTCATGTCGTTTATGGCCTAAGAAAAGATGGTCGCACTCAGGACTGAGCCCTGAGGAACACCGTTCCTTTGAAGAAGAAGAAGAAGACCCGAGGAGTCTCTTCCAATTCTTTAGCGTAAGGAACGCAGATTCAAAAAACACAATATCATCAGAGGAAGACGTCCTCTAAACCCCCAGGCATAGACTTGTTTTTAAATGCCATGACGCCAAGTAGTATCATAAACCTTGTCGATGTCAAAGAATATTCCGATGAGATGTTGTCTTCGGACAAGAGCATCTAGAATTGCTGATTCCAGGACAAGTAAATTGTCCAGGGTGGAATGGAACTTCCTGAAACCACACTGAGATCGACTCAGCAAGTCATTCCGTTCAAGAAACCAGACGAGACGTCGGTTGATAATTCTCTCCAGAGTTTTACCGACGCAACACGTCAAGGCAATGTTTCGATAACTACTAATGTTCGTTTTGTCCTTACATGGTTTTAGTAAAGGGATAAGCTTTGCTTCATTCCAGGAATTAGGCTCCCTCGAACCATGAAATATTAAGCGTACCCAGAACGTATTCTTTCGATTCCAGACTGAGTTGTCTGAGCATTTCATAATGAATTGAATCAAGGCAAGGAGCAGTGTCGTGGACTGTCGCTAGAGCTGACTCAAGTTCCCACATAGAGAAGGAAGAGTTGTAGGGTTCCCAGTTGATGGAACGAAAGTCAAATATGTGCTGTGGTATTTCCGTTTTCTCTCGAAATAAGGATTGCAGTTTGCTGTAGATGTTAGGTCAGTAAAGTATTCGGCTATCACTGTTGCCATTTCTCTGTTGTTGGTGGGAAACTGACCACGATATATGAGTCCAGATATTGGGACTCGAGAATAATTTCCAGATATCTTTCTGATACTTTAGTTAAAGATGTTTTCTTAATTGTGCTTAAAAACAACATTGTGTGTAAATATAGTGGATCTGGATTGTTTGGTAAATCTGCGCGCTTTTTCTATAGCAATCCCATATGCAGCGAGATTTTCTGGAGATGGACTAGCCTTAAATTTCCGCAATGTTCTTCGTCTTGACCGAATAGGGAACCCACATGCGTCGTTCCACTAGGGGATATGGGGTCTTCGCGAAAACATTGATGTTTTCGGAATGGATTCTTCAGCGGCGAAATGAATCACATGGGTCAAATAGTTGACCCTCTCTTAGACACTACCCGTTTCTATGAAGACACACAGAGAAAAGTAGTGTCCAATTAGCTATTCTGAGAATCTATTTCGATGACTGCATTCGGGAATACTCGCACGTTCCTGTAAGGACAACAAGCAGGAACAGGATAATGGTCTCTACCATGCAGATCTTCTACCTTCCATTGGATGATATCAGCAACTTCAGGAGAACAAATTGACAGGTCTATATCATTCCATGGAGCAGAAGCTTGGGTCCTTACGAAGCGAGATGAGTTGATGTTAAACACCTGGGAAAGGAAATGGAGAATGGAGGACAATAATGAACACAGAGTTGTATGAACTGTACGGAGAGCCAACGATAGTTGCAGAGGTCAAATTTAGTAGAATATGCTGGTTGGGTCAATTGGAACGTATGTCTCAGGAAAGAGTAGTAAAAAAAGTATAGCAACAAAGCCTTGGGGGGCGACGACGAAGAGGTAGACCAAGAGCGAGATGGCTGGATGGGGTTGAAGAGGACTTTAGAGCCTAAGCGTCAGTGGTTGGAGGAAAAGAGCGCAAGATCGGGAAGAGGAAGGAAGGTCGTTGAAGACGCCCGAACCCCACAAGTGTTTTAGCGCCAGGGATGGATGGATGGATGTTAGTAGTCTATGACCGCAAGTCTTTTGTAATGTGGGTCATCTCCCCGGTCTTCATTAGGCATAAATCTTCTCGCTCGAAGAGACAATTTAGATGTCGGCCCCAGGGGCAATCGCTCGACGAGCCCCACAGTACACTGAGGGCGTTGAAATCTCCGAGGAGGAGGAGGAGGAACTGTCGAGGGAGCTGTTGAATAAAATCCCTGAGGAAAGTCTCCGAGAAATCACGTGTCGCAAGAAGATAGATTGAACACACAGTCATGGCTAGTACGCTGTGAATTTTGACTGCAATAGTTTAGATTTGGGTTTGTAGGAGAACAGGTAAGCAGAGGATTGTGTTTCTGACAAACACGGCAACTCCAACTCTTGCTCGATCTCCCTTGGTGTCGTCATATCTTAAGCTGCTGAATCCTCGCAGAGAGGGTAAGTGTTCTCCTAAAATGTGTGTCTCTTGCACGCAGATACAAATCGTATTACGTCGCGCTAAGAGTTGTAAGTCTTCACGTTGATTTCTATAGCTATTAAGGTTCCACTGAAGTAAGGAAGCCATTACTGTTTGGAACCTTCGGGGTCAGGTTCGTGTATGTGTATTTCCGCGTCACCGTCGGGCAATGTACACTCTGACTCGGAGGAAGAAAGTACAGAGACGTTCTCTTTACTTCTTTGCGATTTTTTGGATGGTGTTGTTTTGGACGTTTTGAAAAATTCAGCAAGGTTCAGGGGTTTTGCCCTAGAACCCTGCCTTGTCTCCATCTTTGTTGTTATTTTAGTAAGTTTAGTACTACTTGACGGTTTGTTGTAGTAGATAGACGCGCTGTTTGTGGTGGATTTGGTAAAACAGAACGACTGAAACATATTTCTTTCCGCATGTGCACTGGCATGTACACTACGTTGTCGTGGCCACGTCAGTGAAATCGGCATGAACAGACACAGTTTTATGAGCTTTGGTGTCTTGGCTGCGGTGGAGTAAGTGGTAGAAAATATTTCTTCCGCGCTTCTCCGTACGAGATCTTCTCCGTAGTCTTGATCTCCCGCACTTTCTTTTCTTTGTGAAAGGCGACACACTCTCTACTTCACACCGGGTGACTTTCTGTGTAATTATTGCACTTTGCAGGCCACGGGCATGAGACGCCGGTTTCGTGTGCCTCCTTTCCGCACTTTCCGCATGTATCACGGTCCTTACAGCATGTGGTCGAGTGTCCAAACCTCTGACACTTGAAACAGCGGAGAGGATTCGGAATAAAGGTATGGACCGGCTGGTTCAGCCATCCACTCTTCAGATCCTTTGGTAGCTTAGAACAGTCAAATGTTACGATGAAAAAACTGGTCTTTTGCGGAACACCATTTACCTTCTTCATGATTTGACTGACCTCAACTACGTTGTCAGCGTCCCATTCTACAACAAGTTCTTCTGTTGCCTTATACATATTGTCCCAGTAAGTTACGATCCCCTTGCTTCGATTAAGCGCTCCATGGAGCTCGAAGTTCACAGGGAATTCTCCGAACAAGGTACATTTTAATAGTGCCAACGCTTGCTTGTTGGAGTTTGTTTCCAACAGCATTGGCCCATTACCCAATCTATTAATGGATTTTAGCGTTCCAACTAAATCCTTCAATTCTCAGTAAATATAGAACGGAGGTACTGTTTCAAGTGTCCCGTCTATACGTGCCATACCGACAAAAAACATTCTCATGTGAAATGTTCTTTTTCTTATTATCCTTTTTTGTTTACGAAGCGGGAGCGTTCTGAACCCTCGCTCGCTTGGAAGACGTATTTTGCGAAATACGTATTTTGCGGTACACCCACTCCGCAAGGCAGGGAAGTCGAAGAATAAGTCATCATGTGCCACGAGTTCGGAGAAAATAAATGTCCATTGACGTGGAGCCCCCGCATCACGCCACTAAACCTTGCTCAACTGAGGTGCGGCATTTGGCCATGAAATTGTCCGGTAAAGAGTATTTATCCTCAATACCCATTTATTTCATCGGCTCGTAACATACCTTGAGGTTGAGAGGTTTTTTATAAAGGTTTAATCCTTTCTCGCGACCCGGTCAATATAGGCAAGATCTCCACCCTTTGAAACACGCAACTTTCCACCATCGCGCCAAATGTGGTCGCTGAAGCATGCCCAAAACTTACGGTGACCGAGGACTGTTGGCGCACTACCAGTCCCCAGCTCGGGGCCGTGAGTTCGCCAAATCCATACTCAGTCGAAACTGCGGGGATTACACGATGTCATCGTGTATCCAAAACCCTGGCATTTAATAATGCAGATGATTCGCTCAGGTAGGTTTAGCAATTCAACTTGTAGATATTTCGGCAGTTCAAGACAGTCAAAGGTCACGATGAAGGATATGATCTTCTCAGGAAACCCAACCTTCCTCATGATGCGACTGACTCTTACCACGTGGTCATCTTCCCATTCCTTGACTATGTCTTCCCAAGACATGCCGATTATATCCCTGCAAGTGATCATTCTTTTGGTACGGTTAAGCGCAGCGTGGAACTCACACTTGATAGGGAATCCTTCCTCTCGACCCGACCGATGAAAACAAAAATCTTCTTCTTGGTAACACAAACTTTTCCACCATTGTGCCAATGGTGGTCGCTGAAGAATGCTCAATGTTTTCGGTAACCGGAGACTGGTGGCGCAATACCAGTCCCCAGTTCGGGGCCATGGGTTCGCCAAGCCCATACTCAGTCGAAACTGGGCCCCCTGTGGGGTCATTAGAACTCTTACATACGTAAAATAAAGGACAGACAACAGTTGATTGATAAATCATATTTTAAAAAAAGATTGTAATTTCGGAATACTTCTTTTAAAAAAGGAAAATGAAGAATGTAAGGAAGGAAGAAGAGGAAAGCGGAAGAAGGATGAAAATTTTAACCCTTTCGAGAACATGTGGGAGGTTTTAAAGTTCTAGTTCTTTGATATGTAATATGCTAAATTTAATTAATCAAAGATGAGACTTGAATAATTACGTTTATTACTATAACCGTAAGTGCCTGGTTACTGCCCTCGAACACAAATTGTGTTGGTTGGGTGTTACGGAGAATGTCGAGACATTGTCACGATAGTGATGCGATCACTGAAGAATACATATCTCACCATGCACATAAATAAACAATACAGAAAATAACTGTAATAACAATGTGTTGAACGATAAATATATAGGCACATATTTGATTTGAATACTATGATTGAGAAAAATGCAAGTATTGAAATACTATGTAATCAATTCAAAGTAGAGTAAATGCACCTCCTTAAGCAATTATTGAAAGAAACACACACACACACAGATATATAACACCTAAAAAATAACATAGCCCCCAATAATATTTGGGATGTATAAAACGTGCTGAGAATCAAGAATTCAAATTCAAATTTTACACCTTTTTCTATTTTTTATAGACTTTACAATTGACTTTATAATAATTCTCCTTGAAGCTCTCAATAAAATATAAGAGAGGCCGCATTCACGGTTGCCTTAGTTGTGATCTGTGAGTACAGTTCATGTTCACTTACAAATACACGACATTAAAGTGTCACATAGCAGAGCTAGCGTTCGGTCAAGCAGCGCAAAGGCAAGGACGCATAGATATCCAACGGTACTTTTTCCATGTGTCTGTGTGCGCAGCCTGCACCTATGTGTTACAAAACACCGCAAGCCCATATGCGATGTGCGTAGTTTTTGGGTAGAAGTGGGATTCAACCACAAACCACAACCTTTATGGTAGAGCTCGCTGCCACCAGCTTGGTTTCCCCAAGCAATCAAACACTCGTGTAATAACAAGTAAATATTTAATTCAAATTAAATAGAGATCTGAATATTTACAAATGTAGACAAACTCGCAAATCATAAATACAAGTTTGAATTTGTTATTACAAGATATTGCTATCTAAAAGCAACAATTACACACAGATATAAATACTGGTGTTATGAATTAACTCGGAAAATCTACTCAGATTATCCGAATCTCAAAAGTCTCGAAGTTGCTATCCCGAAATAACTAACTGTTCCAAGCTAAGTCATTCGCGCCTATAGCAATGTAATAGAATTACCGCAGCAATTCTCAGTGGTCTGACGACCAAAACTGACCAAGTTACATGTCAAATAACCTGCGTACTTTCATACACTTCCGCAGAAGTCTCAAGTCTTAAAGTCACTTTTGGATCTGCGATTCTCCCAACTTATACAGGAGCGGAGGTCACGTGACTACACCCTCGCCACTGTACTGAGAATACGGCGTCCTTTCGGCTGACCATTAATTTTGACAACTCTCGGAATATTCCCTCCACACTCTCTCTTCTTTGAGGGCGTTCATCTCAGTTTCCAGAAGTAGATGGGAACTGTTCAATCTCTTCACAATAGGCGTCTTAGTTGCGGTATTTTTCCTTGTTTGGCGGCGACGGGCCCGACCCTAAATCGCCTTAGGAATTTCTGACTAGCCAAGTACTTGAAAGTGTTAATATTTTAAAACCTATATTCGGCACTGGTCCTGATGTTACACTATGACACCAAAACACATTTTATTTTTCGTTACATTTCGAGAAAATTACTATTGGTTATTGGGAAAAAAATTGTATTCTTAAAAGTCTTTTTATCTGAAGAAGTTTTTATAAATATTGAAAAAATCACCACTAGTTCACCCTTGGTGAACCCAATTTTTACCTATCATCATTTTCATGTATATTTATTTGGTATTCTGAAATAAAAAATAAATGTGGCGTTATTTAAATAATTATTAACCAAAATTAAGGAGAAGCTGCTTTTGTGTGACCTGAAACGACTTACTTATTGTACACGCCACCTCTTTGCGCTCTCGTTGAATGAGAACTTATGAATTTATAATTTATATTTAAACACAACCGAGACTTTGAAAGTGTTTCAAAAGAAAAGCCAAAACATGTGGCACTTCTCAGAAATGTTAACTGATCAACAACTACATTGTATTTAATCTCCTAATAGCCAATAGAACCTCAAAATCACTGCGTTTTAGTAAAAATACTCTAGAGTACAGGATACTCAGCTTAGATTATCCATCTTCATATATTCTACAGTAATGAGATCTGTAATGAGATGTAAATTAATTAATGTTACTTATTACTAAACGCTGGCGTACACATCACAATGGTTGAGCATTATCAATGGAACTTTTGCTCATATAGAACCTACTATAAATCAATTTTTGTTTTGCCAAGAACTTTTTTTTTTTGCACTTTGTGCTCGATCAGTATTTGGCACACTGCACATGACATCTAAAAATCGTTAAATAGCTTCCTCGAAAATGTGTTTTGAATTAATGTGGAAGTTTTTATGAATTACTAACACTTTCTCACTATGGTTAACGCAGATTTCAAATCCAATTCCTCAACACAGCCCGAGAACTTAGTCGCAAAATGAACACAATTTTAAAAGTCATTATAAACGTTGTTCTTTAGGAAAGGAAAGGCTGTAAATTTTCAAAATGGTGTAGGAAAGTATACAAATAAGCATGATAACGAAGATAAAAATAATCTTTAGTATTGAGTCAATCCAGTTATGATATAATTCAGCATCACATAAATAAAATAATAATTCAGTTATTATGTATATGAAAGTAATTGTGTATAAATATCTAATTATGGCTATAATACCCAAATACCAAACTTAGCACAAATTCCATAACAAATTACACATTATCTTGGTGGATCCAATGTATTGCAAAATATCTCAAGTGTGTGGCTTCATATTTAATATATTCCATACACTTAATTAATAAAGAAATTGAAATAAAAAAAAGATCGTACTTAGTTTTCCTCGGGATCAAATTTTGATATTATTTGTAATGCACATATCATATAGCAAGTTTTATAATAAGTGGATTAACTCAAACAATTTGACATGTAATGTGGTAAAAATAACCATTAACATCGCTACTTAGAGTTGGATATCTGAGCGGGTGAATATCTAACAAACTNTAACATCGCTACTTAGAGTTGGATATCTGAGCGGGTGAATATCTAACAAACTTAAAAAATCTCATTGTAACATTGCATTTTTGTAACGTAAGATATTTTAAAACATCTTCGAATTTCAAATCGTTTTTTCTTGAGCTTCACTTGAAAGTCTTCAGAGCTATTACAAATGCCAAGGTTGTGCGAGGTTTCAATGATTATTTTGAATTCTGTACTGCAGTACAATGATGTCTGATCGAATGATTCAAAAATATATTCTGCCTTGCAAATATTTTTGATTATTAATTTTACGCTCCTCATGCAAAAACGGAAGAAATGACACCAAACTTTGGTATTTATTGTCTTTATAAAGTTTAAATGTCAAACTATTGAAAGAAGCATACTAAATATAAAAAAACGAGAAAGATATATTTCGAATAAATTAGTTGTAAGTATTAATAATAATAAATATTTTCTACGTACAAATTAGTTGAAGGCTGAATAGGTAAAAATACTATATCGCATGATATGGTTAAAAAGTCATTTTCGGACTTGATTTAGGAAGATTGCACAAGACAATATTTTTGAGTTTGTTTGAAGCCTCTCGGTCTCTTATGAATTAAAGTACCCTAGCACACAACTAATCAAAACATTTAATAGGAGACTTACCTTCTATAGTACATATCAAAGAAAAAGTTGTAAAACGAGTAAAATTGAGATATCTTAGTTCCTTTTATGGTAAAATGTATATTTAAGATTTCATATGTTCCATGTTTATTTTCCTTACTACAAATATAAGGTGAGCATAAAAATTGGTGTCGGACATCCAGTCTCCGTCACATGATGATAGTAATACTATTATACTTTCAGAACCCGTATATCAGTCATTGAACTTTTCCGAGAAAATGATAAAAATGAAAGTTAACCTTACATAAAAGTTTCTTTTTTCTGCAGTTAGGGAAGTTTTCTTTTCTGTCGAATCTTTTTCTCAAGTCTCTTCGGTCACTAGATTTTCCCATCTTATGACGAGAATACTATTTCATTTACGAAGCTTTTGTAAAATCAATGAATGTAATATGATCATACACTTATTATCATAATTGTGTTTTGTCCTCCACGTAGGACCCCAACGTACAATATTATGTTTCACAGATTCAATGCATTAGAAGTATTTACTCAAAGTGTAGGGTGTAGTTATAGCTGAGTGACAAAATGTAATTGCCCTATTTATGACATCAAACGAAGTTCTACCAGAAGATGTGGCAAATTATGGACCGCAAAGAGATGGATATTACATTTTTTAATTAATTTTTCTTACGTCAGCATTACCTTGCCTCAGGGATATGATATTAAGACAGGTTCCTAAGAACACTTGCTTAGAGAATGGAATTTGTATGGATATGATTTTCGGAAGCGAATGTTATCACTAGTAGAGTCAAATTTTTAGTACACAAGTTTCGAAATATTTCTTTGGAAAGGTTCATTTGAGATGCTTTTGAAAATTGCCATTCAGAAGAGAATTGATAATCTCAAATTATTTTAATGGTAAGTATAGTTATTTTCCAAAAAGAGTAATATGCGAATAAATGTACGAGTATTTTATGTTATTGCTGCTTAAATCGTGTAAACTATTTATTGATATTGAATTCCAAAAGCTGATAAGTCATGATATTAAAGAAAAGATGCTACTACACGCTACGTTAAAAATATTATTATTATTATTATTATTATTATTGGGACTCGCCAACATAATACTTATACTATATATTCACTCTGGTGAGGAATGTTCTTTGACGTTGAAATTGATTTTTTTTGTGAGGCTTTAAGGCTCATGTCGACATCAAAGGTCATTGGAGCCCGAAAAACTTGTACAGGTAGGGAAAATGCCGTTACGCACTAGGGAGAGCCAACATGACTCTCCCCGCGTGTGGGACTCGTCGAATGATTCAACCCTACCCACTAAAAACCCTCCTGATCTGCAACACACCAAAACATATCTCACAACATACATCAAATGGAGGGGGGCTAAAATGAGGGGAGCACATAACATGAGGGGGGACAAAGAATAAGGGGGGACAAAAAATGAGAGGAATGAGGAAAATTAAAGATACCCTAGACTTAATAGCGTCGGGATCGAAAAGAACAAGAGGTGACTAAGGGATGTCAGGAAAGAGAAAGGAAGGAGCCTCGCACAAGTAAGTGGAAGTAATGCTAGACTTAGCTTGGGGCCCCGTGTTCGCCAAACACGTACTTACTAGATGTTAGTCCCCTGGGGCGAGGCAGGAAAATTAAAGATACCCTAGCGTCGCGATCGAAAAGAACAAGAGGTGACCAAGAAAGGTCAGGAAAGAGAAAGGAAGGAGTCTCGCACAAGTAAGTGGAAGTAATGCTAGACTCAGCTCGGGGCCCCGTGTTCGCCAAACACGTACTTACTAGATGTTAGTCCCCTGGGGCGAGGCAGGAAAATTAAAGATACCCTAACGTCGCGATCGAAAAGAACAAGAGGTGACCAAGAAAGGTCAGGAAAGAGAAAGGAAGGAGCCTCGCACAAGTAAGTGGAAGTAATGCCAGACTCAGCTCGGGGCCCCGTGTTCGCCAAACACGTACTTACTAGATATAAGTCCCCTGGGGGGGGGTTGAAATTGAAGCGGGAGGGCTGTGAATCCTCTGCCACCTCGCAGACGTTTGGGTGATGTTCGACCTTGTGGTCCACTCGATCCGCAAGGTGAGGGATTATTTCTTCAGGAATTTCGTTCCATGAGTTCTGGGGGACAGAAGTCCGGCGACGTAGAGCCCCCGCATCATGCACTAAGCCAAAAGACTCGTTAAAAAATGCATTTGCTTACATTATTTTATTTTCTAATTAAAAACAGATGCGACAATTATGGAATGAAACTGAGTTTGCAAAATTAGGTTTTTGGATGAAAACTCCATCCTCTCCTTTAACTTAATATATAATTTCGTAATAAGCACAGGTGTGTCTTCCAACAGTGCATTATTACATTTATTAAATAAATATTGTAATTATTTATGGTGTACATAAACTGAGTGTGTTCTTATATTGACAGCATAATTATTGAAATTAAATATTTTTAAAGTTATCTTTTACCAGAATGATGATTTGAACAATACAGCTTTTTTTCTTGCAGTTTGGTTGCAGGTTTGAGGGAGAGACGATTTTAGTCGATTACACGAAATTTCATGTGGAAAATCGTTTATTAAGTGATGGTGAGGTGTGAATAGAGTTTTCAATCATCAAAGAGGAATAAGTAGTTTCTGACAGAACTATTTATTACAAGAAAACGTTTCCGGCCGCGTAGCATTTTATGTAATACTTTTATGTTTTCATGTTGCTCAAGGATAATTCTATATATTTCTCGTACTTTTCTTAATCTAAAAATCAATTATCTTGTAATTAGCAATTCAGTTCAGGTTTTTAAATTTTGAAATAGATTTTTCTAATATTTTCAAATTTAAATATTATTATAATGCACAATTAATTTTCTTTTATTTAATTCATTGGTTATATTCCACAATGTTTGCTATAGTATTTACTTTCTCATTTTATAGCAATGAAGATGACCGGTACGCGTCCGTAAAAAGCTTTTTGCAATAAATAATTATGATAGTGGCAGTATGTTTTCTCTATTTGATTGTGAAACTCAATTTAGTTGTTAGTGTATAGCATGTGAGTGAGACTTGCCTCACTTGGAGCAGTATGATTAATTCTGTTTGCTATTTTCTGAACAAAAAAGAATAAATTATCAGAGCACTAATAAGTATCCACTTTTGACTCTTAAAGCAAGTTGCCCAGTTATTAACAAACGTACTTGATATAATTCGAATTTGTGTATATTTCATAAGCTATTTTTAATGTAGTAATATTCTCAATTTTTGAAGTGAAATACTACTAATTTCAATGAATCGCTTTCTCATAGGGGGTGGAAAATTGAAATTGACTATTTGTGTTTCGTGTATGATAGTGATCAGTCGTGTAGCAAAATATTTGCGATTCAAGCTGAATTTTATCTTTGCTGATCATCTTACGTTTTCGTCTTTATTGCGTTTAAAGGATTATAATACGTACATACTCAACATAACTTTTTCTTGTATCTCAATATTTATTTTAATTATGATTCTTTTCGAAGAAAAGAAATGTTTTGATTACAATTGTAAGTAATTTATTTGCATACGTTTTCTTTTTATATATTATTAGCTGAATATCCACTGCTCTGTTAGTACAAAATTGTAGATTTTCGTACAAGTAATATTTCTTAATTGCCATTCATATATGTAAAAAAAGTCAGTTTTCGAAAAAGTGGCACATATTTCAACCGCACGTTAAACTTTTCGATTTTTCAGCTAGCGCAGAGACATTATGACCCAGAGATTAAAAAGGGACAGATGTTCTCTAAAGTTGAACCGGGTAGATCTAAGGATTTTTTTTCTTTCAAAATTTGTATTCTATTTTTCATCATTAGTTTTCAAGCACTTTTTGGCGTCAGCCGTGCAGCGACGAGATTGAAAGGTTTAAAGCCTTGAACGTAAACATATGCATTCTTCGGTAAGTGGGCAATTGCACCACTCAAAGACTTATTCAAAATTCAGTTTATATTTTTTATTTAATTTTGAGCAATATTTTTTTGTGTGTGTCAGCCCTGGAGGGACGAGTTTCGGAATTATGGTGAGTCCAGGACATCACTAATTCGAAGTTTGATGCAAATTTGTTCTCACATTCTTAAGAGGTGATTTAGAAAGTATAGTTGAACAAAAATGAAAATATACTTCTGAGGTAGCGCGCGAGATACTTTTTTGACGATATCACACCCTGGGTACTCTAATTCTGCACACAAAAAGAGATGATATCAAAATATCAGGAATAACGCAATGAAATACGAAAGGGAACTTTAAAGGCCGAATTTGAAATAAAATGTACCAAAGGTGTATGTATAATTACTGTTAAACATAAACATCTACATTTCAAGTGGCAAAATTTCATCATGAAAACAAAAAACCATCTTTTTTATTTTCCGCAATATTGAATTAATTCATTAAAATGACGCTCAAGACGTGAATCATGAAAATATACTAAACTTAAAATAAGGAACGAGAGTATATGGAATATCAAGTACGATCGCCATTGTATCGAGCGGAGTTGTTTTTTGTGACATTAGTGAAGAGTACGGTATTTATCATTCAAGGAAAAAACTGGACAAAAAAATGAACAGTTTCAAAAATTTCAACATTTTGTGTCCCAATTATTTGAAATTCAAAACGTTTTGATGTCAGCAGTATTAACAGTTGGATACACGAAGATCCAAAACCTGTAATTTACTTTTCTTTTTATGGAAGCAGACATTGTTCATGGGTCCTCATGTCGAGTATATCATTCACGCCCAGCACTGCCAGCCGCTGCTAGCAACTCAAGTAAGTTATAATTTTGTAAAGCAGTTGAAGATTTGACGCTCTAACTTCAGCTTTTCGTTTGCTAGCGGTTGGTGATACAAGTAAAACCACTGAAAGAATTTATTCTTGACCTATGAAGTGATACAATCTCGCTCCTCTTGTGGCTCAGGTGGTAGCGTTCTTACTCTCCACCAAGTCATCCCGGTGGGATCAGAAAAATATGTAGCTTTTCACACGAATGTCCTAGTTCATATAGCTGTGACTGATGAAAAGCGAATTCTCTTTCCTCTGTCCACCTCCTGCTGGTATCAATAACTCTATTACTTACCACTTCTACTAACCCCTCCACGTGGGTCAAGTTGTTGGTAAACCCAGCTAACCGGTTCACCTACTAACAACAACCTACCACCCAACTCCTACCTCCTATCACTTGAATAGCACGCCACGTTTCTCGATTACAAATACTATTATGGAAGTGATACAAATAACAAAAACTAATGTAACACAACTTGTGCGTTTAAATGATTAAAAAATATAGATTATATAAAAATCTTATTCTGGAAATATCTTCTTATTCTCAGATAATCTTTATCACAGATAGAAATTGATCGAGTGACCAGGGAATCTTCTGGAGTAATTCTTATATCTCGTCACTCGTTCTTTCAACAGAAATGCAACATCTCACTCCGGTAAAATATTCCTAACTCAAAGAGTAAACACTTGTTATACATAAAACTGCATTGCATTATTTGTGTTTTACACAACATTCACAGGAAATACTATACATATTTCTCCAGTAGTTTTGCATAACGTCACAATTTTCACAAAATAGTATTGCAATATATAAATCACTTTTATATTAAAGAGGAGGTGATCAGCTGATCGGGTCTCCCCACTAATTTCACACTCCATAGCAACGCGACGACCGCGTAACACGCAACTCGTTTCTAAATTTTGTTTTTTTGTTTAGGGGCTTTAAGGCTCGTCGATATTCAGGTCATTAGAGCCCTAAAAACTTTTACAGGTATGGGAAATGCAGCTATGCACTAGGGAGAGCCAACACGACTCTCCCCGCGTGTGGAACTCGCCGAATGACTCAACAACACCCACTAAAAAACCTCCTGATTTACAATTCAAAACTCAAATATCAACATATCTCAAAGCATTAGATAACTCATTAAAAAAGAGGAAAATGAAATATACCCTCGCGTCTGGATCGAAAAGAACAAGAGGTGACCAAGGAAGGTCAGGAAGGAGAAAGGAAGGAGCCTTCACAAGTGGAAGTAATGCAAGACTCAGCTCGGGGTCCCGTGTTTGCCAAGCACGTACTTACTAGGTGTAAGTCCCCTGGGGGGTCTAAATCTTTTGTTCGCGATTAGTTAATCACAATACCCTATTACAGAGTCCATTTGAAAGGAATTGTCTATTTATTACATCGCTTAGATATTGATTCTGTGAATAAATCAATCACACATTATATTATCGACAATCATGTTACGTTCACCAACCAGTTTCTACCAACACATGGTATAATAATTCGTTAAATTTCTTAACATATTTAATATATATTTAATATTTCATAACTTAATTAATAAATCATGTGTTGGTAGAAACTGGTTGGTGAACATAATGTGATTGTCTAAAATGTAATATGTGCAAGTGAAATGTGTGAAAATATTACCTATTTTTTTTATCTAATGGGAATTGTCCTTCATGTGTGTCACTGTCGTTAACATAGTTCATCGTTCATATTAGTTATATATAATCTGAACTTGGTAACTTCTACTTTTTTAATACATATGTTATATATTATACGTCAAGATTTCGGTCACTTGTCGGTGGCAGAAAATAAGTTGTTATATTATGTTATTATCTAACTACCACAATAAATCCCGAAAACTTTGTCAATAGCTATTTCTGATTCTGGGCTTCTAAATCTCGAGTTATTTTGACAAAAGTAAATATGAAGGTAGGACTAAGAAATTAGCGCGACATACCTTGAGTAAGATTAAGTTTTTGAATATGATTATAATTGCTAGAGGTACATGCACTTTCACTAATTTCTCGAATGGTATAGATGACTGAGTTCGTGATTAGTTCATTCAAAGATGAATGAGATTTACTGTGAATCTGAATATCGGGTATAAATGTATTTCAATAACTTACTTTTATTTATTACAAAAAGGAAGAAGGAAAGAACAGACGCTCTAAAATAATTGATGCAGATGACGTATATTGTAAATGACCTTGGACGCACTAATAAGTTTCAACAAAACAATAATGCAATGCTATAGATTCTCAAGAATAGAATTGAATTCAATAAGTACAAGGTAATTAGTCGTCTTGTGGATACGAAGACTGTAGAAGACAAAGCCAGATGGGTGAATTGAAGATTAATCATCACAATGCAGGCAATTACTGTCTTCTTCTGGCAGACAGCCTTTGAATAGACGTGGACACAATGGTTTCAGTGTTAGTAGAAAGCACCTGTTCAAGACATCTAACCAAGATTATTATTCTGCAAATGTTGCCATGTATAAGATTCTCTCAAGAAGTAGATTTAACTCGAGTACCAATAAATTCGAAAAATATTTTCAGTAGTTTAAAATTACTTCTCGTTTCGACAGAAAAAAATAAGACATGATTACAAAACTAATATAGCAACAGGTACATTTGATTGGTACACGAAGTTTCCTGTTAAGTGATTATCTGGTGTCATAATATACATAATATACGCAGTTCCGTTGAAAATTCGTTTCCTAAGCGCGTGCTTCTGCGTAAGATTTTTTTTTTTTTT
>NNCF01128543.1:9342-23192 GCA_002313205.1 Laupala kohalensis | reverse complement strand
AGGGAAAATGCAGTTACGCACTAGGGAGAGCCAACATGACTCTCCCCGCGTGTGGGACTCGCCGAATGACTCAGCCATACACACTAAAAACCCTCCTGAATTACAAGTCAAAACTAAAATCCCAACATATCTCACTTTACTAAAAAACATTTAAGAAAAAAAAAGAAGAAGAGGAAAGAGGAAAATGAAAGATACCCTAACCCTAATAGTGTCGGGATCGAAAAGAACAAGAGGTGACCAAGGGAGGTCAGAAAAGAGAAAGGAAGGAGCATGGCACAAGTAAGTGGAAGTAATGCCAGACTCAGCTCGGGGCCCCGTGTTCGCCAAACACGTACTTACTCGATGTAAGTCCCCTGGGGGGTCTGCGTAAGAAGGACACATTAACACATGTAGTTCGTTTGACGATTATCTTGGCATAAATGCTATCATAACGTAAAAACATAAAAAATATATTAAAAGAAATAGGAATTAATAAATGAATAAATATTGTCATATTGTAAACCACTCGTAAATAAAGGGTGTTTTTTAGACTATACAAATTTAAAATGAAATAAAAAACGTTGTTCTGTTTGTGGAGATTTACGGCTCGCCGACATCGAGGTCATAAGAGCCCTAAAATTTACTACAGGTAGGTAAAAAGCAGTTACGCACTAAGGAGAGCCCACATGTCTCTCCGCGCGTGTGGGACTCGCAGAATGACTCACCCATACCTACTAAAAATCCTCCTGAATTACAGTATAATCAAATATAATTATTTTTAAATTTAAACCGAAAACAAGGGGAAAAACTTAAATTTGGAAGAGAAAAATGTTAAATCAAAGTTAAGGGGGAAACATTTAAATCCAAACCCTCGCGTCAACTTGTGGGAGAAGCCCCGTTTCGTCTATGGATTTGAGCAATGACAAACGAAAAAAAGCAGATATTGTTCCAGACACTACAATCCTGAAGTATCAAAATCGCTTCATTTCGTCCCAGAATGACGTTCAAACAATTGAGTAAATTGTGTCGCCGTCGGCAGGTACTATATTTGAGACACTCCAGAAGAAAGTGTTCCACGGTAAGTATTGTGTTGCAAATTTCACTGATGGGGGAGGGTCACCGCGTAAGAGATGACCATGGGTAAGATAGCAGTGACCAATACGAAGACGAGTAAGGATTACTTCTTCACGTCTGTTCGCACGGGATGATGACTCCCATGACATAACGGAGTCTTTTACCTTTCTCAGCTTGAAGGCGCGAGTTTGCCATTCGGTTTGCCATGTCCCAAGAAGAGACGATCTTATGGCAAAATTTGAATCTGACGTAGAAACAGATGAAAGGTCAAGGACTGCCCTCTGTGTCTCCGCTTCGCTGCCTCATCAGCTTCTTCATTACCCATTATACCCACGTGCCCAGGAACCCAACAAACGACTATTTCAAAATTTCTCGATACTGTATGGCTTATCAAATTTTGAAATGTCAACGTAAGAGTGTCAGACGTGTACAGTGAAGACACTGACCACAGAGCACTAATAGAGTCACTGCAGAGAACCACACTCCAAATTGAAGATAGCTGAATGAACTTCTGCACCTCAAGTATTGTAAATTTTTCAGCAGTGTACACGCTGCAAAAGGAATGGAGGTGAAAAGAACGGGTGGTACTATGGCAGTGGAAACCAGCACCAACGGAACTATTCATGGCTGAGCCATCAGTGTAAATGAACATATGATCCAAATAGAGGCATTTTAGTTCTACGAAGTGCCGTTGGTACACAACACCCGGAGTATCTTGCTGTAAAAGTTGTGACAGCCGAAAGTCGATGGTTGGTTACATGAGGGACCAACTTGGAGTGAAGGAGAGTGGTTATTTCACTGGAGAAGGTAGTGTGTTGACGTTTTCATCTATCAGTTGTTTAAAACAAACATCCGCTGAGCAGTGTAAAAAGGTCTTGCAGCGTAAGGTAAAATAGATTTCGGAGAATGTAGGTGCTCCAGAGTGGGATGATTATAACCCCCACCAGATTCACTCCGTAAGTAAAATATCACGCCTCTTGTTAAGAGAGGGTTCGCCAGCGTATAATAGTAAGAACTCTATCAGACTATTGCGGAAAGCACCAGTTGCAATGCGGACTCTTTCACTATGGATACTATTAAGTGTTCTTAGTGTCGACGGTGGTGCGGAGGCGTATACTATACTGCTATAATCTAATACAGACCGAACGAGACTTCTATACAGACGAAGACAAGTGCGGTCTGCACCACATGATGATGCGCTTAAGCAGCGAAGGAGGTTGAGGGAAGAATTACAACGGGATTGTAGTTTTCGGATGTGATTGCGCCAAGTTAGTGTGCGGTCGGATGTGAGACCCAGGAATGTTGCGGAGTCAACGAAAGGAAGACGTTGTCCCCCAAGAAATAGATCTGGATCATTATGATGATGGTGTATCCTACAGAAATGCACACAGTATTACTTGGATGCAGAAAAACTAAAACCAGTAGACATGTACCACTCGTGTAAACGGTTTAAAACCAACTGCAGTTTCCTCTCGATGACAGAGATGCTGCTAGACGACCAATAGATGGCGAAGTCGTCAACGAAGACAGACGCATGTACCGGTTCTCGAACCAATGACGCAATGCTATTTATGGCTATGGCAAAAATAGTGACGCTTAAGATTGAACCCTGTGGAACACCGTATTCCAAAGGATGATTCGATGATAAATAAGAACGCGGAAAGAGCGTTGAGATAGGAAGCTCTCCAGCAACAGAGGAAGACAGCCTCGGAATCCCTACGAGTGCAATGTGCTTAGGATTCCGTAACTCCAGGTTCTGTCAAAAGCTTTGTCCAAGTCAAAAAAGATGGCCACAAACGCTGATGAGATGGTAGATGACAACGCAACAAGGTGGTCTAGCGTTGACAGCCTTTTTTCTGAAACCACATTGGATATTGGTCAGTAGGTTTCGCGATTCCAGAGACAAAACAAGGCGACAATTTATCATTCTTTCTAACAATTTGGAAACGCAGCTTGTCAGAGAAATCCGAATTCCACCGTGGAACAGGACAATGCCTTGAATTAGGTGATGATTTAGGGATGGCAACATCAGCGGCTTTTAAATCCGCGTTGGTGAAATGAATTACTATAGCATGCACATTGGCGAAAAGTCCATCGCAAAGATTGGTGTTGCGATTAAACACATTCGTCTGCTTTCTTTTCAAAATTCGCAGAGAAGGGCGTGAAACCGAGGGTCAAAAGACGTTGAAATACATAAGAATCGAGTATTGGTCATTACCATACAGATCGTCAAGATCTGTCCAGTCTAAGATTGGGGAAAGAGAGGAACTGAAGTTGGCTAAATCCAGCACCAAAAAAGATCGGGAAGCTGTACAGAAGTGGGTGGAGTGACCCGCGTTAAGGAGCGCTATATCTCGGTTATTAACAGTTTTCAATTATATAACCATTGAGCAGTTATGTGAAGAACCCCATATTGAATTTTGGGCATTGAAATCCCCGACGATAAGAAATGGGGAAGGCAACTGCTTCATCAGATCCAGAGTGGCATATCGGTGGTTTCTGAATATCTTCGAAATCCAGCTGGCAGCTAAAGAAGTTGTAGGTGTTTTCTTCGCGCTGTCCGCTGTTGCAAAGGATTTGGTTATTGCGACCGGATTCTTAATCATATACCGACGCAAGGCCTCGGGAAAAGACACCCTATCCGTAACGCGGATTCTCTGGATGTCCTTCTCCATCAAAAATTACTGGCCTGTGTTGGAATTTGAAGGATGGTTTTCCTGACAATACTCAGCATTTAGACGAAGAGCAAGGAGACGACTCGTGCGACGGTTTATCGCAAATAACACAGATTTCGCTAGATGATTTTGCTATATAGCGGTCCAATGTGTGACCGAATCTCTGGCACTTGAAGCAGCGCAGAGGACTAGGCAGATATTGCCGAAGTCGTAGGGTGTAAATCCCACAGGAAATGCTACCTGGCAATGAGGGCCGATCAAAGATGAGAATCAAGGTGGAAGAGGGGACGAGCTTCCCCTCCACCTTCCTCTTGACTCTGTGAATATTAACGACAACTTCCGGCTGAAAAAATTATTTAAGGTATTCATCAGATTCTTGTGCAAATCATCGTGGTTAACCACTCCTTTTCACATGTTCAAGCTGGGGTGAGTGGCCACCTTTATCTTTTATCCGGAAATGTCTTTTAAAGATCTTACAGAATCAATTTCTTTTAAAGATCTTACAGAATCAATTTCTTTTAAAGATTTTACAGATCTTGCTTGTCTGTACGTGCCTCTAGCAGAATTTCTCCGTTCCGCTGGCGCACGACAGACCACAGCTTTCCCATTTCAGTATCAATGGCTTTTGACAGACGTACCGCACTTACAGACTTAAAAGTCTTACCTTCCTCAATACAACTTATTACAAAGAATCGAGGCTTGGTCGGTCGGTCGCTTTCCTTGCAAAAAAAAACTATTCAAGTCGACAGTTCCTGACATAGAGGAAGAGGGCAAAAGGTGGGGGGGGGAGTGACAAGAGTGGGACAGGTTGGGGGTACAATTTTAAGGGCTGTAGTTTTCACGTGAATGGTTTTCAAATTCCATCTCCGTGTTCCCTACCCACCACGGTTCAACAAGGGGCCACCCCACTGGGGTGCCGGGGTTGACACGGGGATATAGCGGGGACACGCGGGGTTCTTTAAGCAGGGTTGCTCCAACCCCGCCGACTAGCGGGAAGGAGCAACCCTCTCACTATGGAGTTCCCTGCGCGTACCCTCTCACTATGGAGTTAAGTCGTAGATCAAGTCCGAGCCGATTGATCGGGGGTTGGGTTAACCCCCGATCGACCGTCTAAAAGAGGCCGAGGTCAAAGCGAGCATATTGGGGCGCATCTAGAGTGCACGCAGAAGTACCTTAACTCACCAGGATTTCCATTCCCTCCGACACGAGTCGCCATGCACGGCAAACACATGGTTGAGCGTTCAGCATACTCAGAAGACCAGTAACGAAGATAAAAGCGAAGAAAGTGGAAAAGTAGGTAATAAGAAAAGGAAAGTACAAAGAAAGAAATACTTGAGAACGTTCTCTGTATCCCACCGTCAGGACGTGGACCGACTCACATCGACGACAGTACGATAGTAGATGAGAATATTTTTAATAATGGAAATAAAATATGTCATAAATATAAGTTTCATATTATTCAACTCTGAACCGTTCAATGAATGTCAGCAAACAAACAAAATTGATCGTATCATTAAAAGGAACTTGAAATAATTTGAATTCTTCAAATTTGTATTCTGAAAATGTTGCATCAGAACGTCGCTATTATTATTGTTCTATTTAAAACAACAATATAATTTGATTTTTATTGGGCACAGACATCAGATCAATTTTCCTAAAGTTCATAAACTTTCAAAATTAAAATATATTTAAATACGATATTCGATAATGATTGTTCTGTGTGCTTACATAATACATTCCGGTAATTGCAATAAAAGTACATAACAATTACTTACAATTAGGCAAAGAAAATTCTGTTCAAGAAACGTTTCAAGACTTGTACCCTAGCCGAGAATTGCCAGTCGCAGTTCTATGTACATTTCTAAAAGCATCCTCGCTCTCACCTAATAATTAGGATATAGCATCTTTACTTTTGGGTAAGTGAAATTTTCTTAATTTTTTAAATGGAATTTAATTAGTATTTAATGAATGAAATGAGATAATTACAGCACTTATTATTAACTCGCTTCTTCAACATTTTTCGGGAGGGAAAATATTCGCAGCCGAGTATACGCCGATTGCGCTCACACATTACGATAAATACAGAGACCGATTTCTTGAGAAGGTCTCAATATTCGACTGAGATCAAGAAAATTATAACTATATACTGTAGGAATTAATATTTCATTCCGATGATTGATGATTTGAAACACAGTATGAAATTAAATAACTTCATTTATGTATATAAAATATTTGTCCTGCTCGTTTATAAAATCAAGTAATACGATAACGCTTTTCAATCATTTTCACGCCTACAATATGACAATATTATGAATATATAAAGGATTTTTATTTTAATCAACCAACACTAAATACCGTTTCCTAACTTCTTATCTACCCCACACCATCCTCATTATCATCCCAACCAGATTTTGTCATTCTTTTGTATCCCATATGTTGATAGCAAATTCTTCGAAATTCTTGTACTTCTCTTCACTATATACTGCCCGTCTTTTCACACGAAAGGTAAAATTGTTGCTTCCATTCATTTTAAGTAACAGGATCTCTCTACCCCATATAGCACATAGCTCAAACAAAATCAACAGAATCAATGCGCCAATAAAATTTATCGTCAGCCCCATATATTGTCTAAGCTTGACAAAATTGGAAAAAATTCATTTTCAATAATATATAAATAACTAAGGCTACAAGTATAAACGTTGTTATTTGTTTGGGTAATGCTACTAATATGTATCTTCCGCCACAAAAATATAAAATTATATACACCACTTATTCTTTCACAATAAACTCGTAAAAATTTTAATGTGCTTGATTTTTATATCCAAGTTACGATGAAACTTTCTGTCTGAAATAAAATAAAGACCAAACAAATGTTACACAAAGAAATATATTTTCAAAAAATGTTGTTTGATCTTTATATAATGATATGAGTGAAAATGAAAATATTAACCGTGAAAATCCCTGCGCGCAATATCAAAAATGGCTGTCATACGTGAACGATTTAATATCAGTTTCTCCAAAATTCTTTTTTTCTTGTGGGGCTTAAGGGCTCGTCAACAGCAAGGTTATTAGAACCCATTCAGGTGGGAAAATGCAGTTTCGTACCATACAGAAGAGCCGAAGTCACTCTTCCCCGTGTGTGGGACTCGCCGAATATTTGGACCATACCCACTAAAAAACCCTCATCAAATCATGCAATATACAAATCAAAAGATGAAAGAAAAAAAAACAGTTGCCCGATGCATTATATCATAAAAAAGAAAAAAAATTCTAAAGATTAAATTTTCAAGTTAGACAAAAAAATGAAAGGAAAGAAGACAGGAAAGAGGAGAAAGGAATGCAAATTTAAACCCTCCCGAGAAATTGTGGGAGGAGCCCCGATCTACTCATAAAATTCAGTAGTATACAATCATTAACCGTTTCATTTCCGAGAATTGTTGGTAAATCTGCAGCCAGACCAATTTGTCTCCGTATACTTGCGTATCTTCTGCAATCAGTTAATAGGTGACGCACTGTCAGAGAACAGCTACACTTCTCACAAACGGGTTCATCATCAAGTAGTAAGAGATACCGATGAGTGAGAGGACAATGTCCTACGACCTTGAGGTTGAGGGTTTTTTTATAGACGTTTAATCCTTCCTCGCGACCCTGCCAATAAAGGCCCTTTGAAAAACGCATGTTTCAACCATCGCGCCAATGGTGGTCGCTGAAGCATGCTCAAAGTTTACGGTGTCCGAGGAATGGTGGCCCAGTACCTGTCCCCAGCTCGGGGCCGTGGGTTTGCCAAGCCCATACTTAGCCGATACTGAGCCCCCTGCGGAGTAAATTCTTTTTTGAACTGACGAATAATAAGGAAAGAAACAAGAAAAATATATTTTTAATGGCCCTATTGACCCTAGCATAACTACCCGGCGTTGCCAGACATTAGGAAAGAAACTTTTAAAAATCATTATTGGACAATCAAAATTTTAATACAAGTCACAAATAAAACAAAAAAATATTTCCATTGTAAAACTAACGTACAAAAACTTACATCAATATTCAAAGAAAAATTGGTACAGTGAATTGGTATAATTTATTCTACAGAGGGTATAAGAACACCTATCAAGAGGTCTGGACATCTCAATTGCACGGGGTTCTTACATAATATTCTAAATTCATTGGTTAGTGTACATGTTTCTCTCCTTTCGTGTTATGAAATTAAGTAGCACGAAAAAATACACTGTTTTCAGTATTGTATGTTAATATCTATGTAACTACGAATTATTATTAATCAGACAGAAATTAATTACACATTACAACGGATGCTTAAGGGACAGAATACATAGTTAAGACCTCTGAATTCATTGGTTTTCGTTTCACTTTTAGTTTATTTATTTAAAAACAATGCTCTTCACAGGTTTTATAAAACTTTGCTTCTACGATTCAGTCACGTAGATTACACTCGTACGTTCAGTGGATTGTCCGCCTCATAAAACGTAACGGAACTCTGGTGGACACATTAGTCAGGTCCATAGTCAACAACCATACGAGAAGAATGAAGATTCACATCCAATGATTATCAGCCAATTTTAATTGTTTATCTACTCTTGTAATTCATCAATATTAACCACATTCTGCTTTTTCTTTTGCAATAACCCATAAAAAGTGTCTTTTGAAATTTCAAATAATTTTATTAATTCCTTTTCCCAATTTCCATGTCACAGACATTTCAGATCACTACTCTCCCCGAATGTCAATTTTGTTTAAAAATATTTAGTGAGTTGAAACAGTTCATAAATTGCAATCCATGTGTATCTATCGACTTTAATGAAGTCCACCGAATTTGTATTGCCGTAAACTCTTAAATTGCATTCCAGGTGACGGTACTAATAAATTGTCCACAACTTTAAACAATTGAATAGTTTGTCATGTAATTTTATCGACGCCAATTTGGGGACCTATTTAATTATCTTAGGGATATTATGAATAACCCTCTTCAAAAAAGAAGAAGAAGAATGAAATCCGTTTGTCTCACCACGCATACTTTTAATACGAAAAAATATTTCTGAAGATGTAGTCGAAAGTTGGCTCTTATAATAAATTTATAATCGATGAGGAAAACAAAATTAGTTTTCTTTTTCATTACGACAATAAAACTTCACCAATACCATCTATACTTAAAGCAAATCCATCATTACGGAATATGCTGTCACGCTAACACTTTCGACGAATTACGAGGAAAGGATATTGAAAAACTTAGCTTGTGGTTGGAATGCGGAGAGCAAGTGAATGGAGGAAAGTTGCGTCAGCGACGGCGATGGTGGATCGGACGCGAGAGAATAAACGTTAAGTCAGTGCTGGACGAACCAAAATGGTGATGGGAGGAGCGGTCGAGGTAGTAAGCGCAAAGGACGAGTGAGGATGACGGGGCTCGAGACTCGTGTCAACGCTGGCGCTCAGCGAGAGCTCGGGCCGTGTCCATTTGAAGGGCGTGCGCTCACAGCTGTTGGATTGCCAGCGACCGGCGGGATGCCGACCGAACACGGAACTTCCATCTGCGACGGCGGAGGAAGCGCGTGCTACTACGCGTGGGCGTCGGTGACCTCATACCCACGCACGCTGCGTGCGATCGCAAATAAGCCGTCAATGCAATTCAGCTGAGTGGTGGAAGAGTAATGAAAGGACTGCGCAAATACAGACCATCTTTCAATTGGTGCGCTTCGGTTTGAGCGGAAAGAAATTTAAAAATATATTCTCGGACGCTCACGTATCTTTAATACCTTGCAGCAATATTAACCGAAAGCATTATATAAAATTTTAGAGCCCATTCGTAATTTATTTTTTCGACTGATTACAATACTTTCCTTAAGGATCGTTAATAAATTACACATCCCCCAGTGTCACTCTTCAACACATTATACCAAACCCCTCCTTAACGTGACGTCACAAAATGACCTGCTCCCTCCCATCAACATGAATGAAAAGCAGGGACTAAAGGAGAAAACCATTTGTACACTGATGAGGGTTATAAACGTCAAAGGTGTCGCACTGAGAATATGGTGCAAATATGACTTTTCCTTTCATCGTACAAAAATTAGCCTTAATTTATCAACATTGATGATTCACCAAATGTAACGTCTTGCTTTCTAAAATACCCCTGTTCCCCCTCAACACGCATCGACACGTTTCACCAACCAGTCCTCCCACCCATTTCCCCTTGACCGAGATGTGATTCATAAAAAATACCCTTGCACATTCTGAATAATTGGAATGTAATGACCTTTTTTGCGTCATACATTTTTTCTGTGTCTCAAAAACACAGATGTGACGGAAATGAGTTTAGAAATATGTACGCGGAATTAACTAAAAACTAAAATTCCAACATTCATGTTTTCAGAATTTTGTGTTATAAGAAACCGGAAATGAAGTAAAGTGCAACAATGAAGTCAATATGAAGTATAAATAAATAGGCTAATATTCGCAATGTATTCAAAATCAATTCTCCAGTTTGGTTTCGATGCATCAATTTGTTTGTAAGTTATCGGGGAGTAATTCATAACCTACTTATATAAACACACACNATATATATATATATATATATATATATATATATATATATATATATATAGGGTTCGCCAACGTCATTGTCGTTAGAGCCCTTGCAGGTAGGGAAAATACAGCTTAGCACCAAAGGGAAGGGCGGTAGTGACTCTTCCCCGTGTTTGTGACTCGCCGAATATCTCAAGCATACCCACTAAAAAATCCACCCTGAATTCAAAAAATATATATATAAAAAGAAGAGAGCAATTATAAGAAAACTGTTACCCTATACATTATATTGAAAATGAAATAAATTCTGAAACTTATAATTTTCCACATAAAGAATAAATGTCAAGAATATAATGATAGAAAGAAGAAGAATGCAATATCTCAACCCTCTCGAGAACGTCTGGAGCTGGGGAGCTGGATCAGCTGGGTACATATTCTAGATTGTTTAAAAGACACTTAGAGAACCAGGACAAATCAGGAAATTTGAATCGCTGGAGCATTTTGTTGATCGCAGTGCCCTTACTATGGCGTAGCACACAGCGATGTAAACGCTGCACAGGTTGCCAAGACGGTAGCCGCAGGTCTTACGGGGAAACACCACGGAGCAGCCGACACCATCGGCCTCCTTCGACCCGTCTGTAAACACAGGGATATGGACCCGGTGGTCGACTAAGATTAGGTGAAAGTATATCCTCAACATCGCAGCTGGAGTGTTCTTCTTCTCAAAATGAAAAAATCGAAAATAATCTTCGGCTTGCGCAAATCCCAAGAGGATTCTTACTAAAATCTTGATTAAAGACGTTTAGTGTGCTTATAATCAAATATTCCAAAATTACTTTGAAACGATTCCAAAAAGTTTGGTTGCACTCAGTCTGTTGTTGTCGAAACGAATGGAAGAAAAGGAAGGATGAAATACTTCATTTGGTACCAGATTGACGAGTAAAGTAAGTACGTGGCAAAAATGTTGTAGCATGAGTAGTTATCGCCGGAGGCAAATATATGATTCGTCACTCTTGGCTTACAAACTAGAAATGGGACTAGTACGCTAGGTTCCCGTAACTAGTCGGATTCCTGCGTAAGGCACACTATCCCTCTTCTTTAAATAGCTTGCGCGAGAACTATATACAACACAGTCATAACCGAGTCGAGATTCTATTAAAACTCGATGAAACAGAAGTAGAGATGAGCGATCAGCGCCCCATTCCCTGGTAAAAAAATATGATTAATCCAACACAGTCTCTGATCAAAGATTAGACCTACGAATGTTACAGAAAGATAGAATTTTAGAACGGTGTTTCCTAGGGTAAGGTGAGGTTCTGGCAAAAGGTTTTGTCTCCTACTACAAAAAGAACAGCGTGTTTTTTTACATAGAAACAAAAGCTAGTCGTCTTTCACCCATTGGAGACAAGTTAGATTTGTTGCTCCGCACCTGTGACACTCGGTGATGAACAAAAGATAGCGAAGTCGTCAACAAACAATGTAGGACAGGAAACTTTACAGGAGATTTTATACTGTTTAAAGTCACTGTAAATACGGTCACACTCAGGACTCAACACTGAGGAACACTGTTCTCTTCTAAAAGCATATCCGTGGGGTCCCTTCCAATTCTGTAGCGGAAGGAACGCTAAGCAAAAAAAGTCTGTAACATCAAAGGAAGATATCCCCTAAATCCCCAGGCATAAAGTTGTTGTAAAATGCCATGAAGCCAAGTAGTATCATAAGAATTCTTGATGTTAAAGAATATTTCGACATGTTGCCTTCAGACGAAATTTTGAATTGATTGAAGTACGTTTCCCAGGGTGGAATGGAACTTCCTGAAACCACACTGAGATCGACTCAGCAACTCATGCAGTTCATTTTTTTGTGGGGCTTTACGGCTCATGTCGACATCAAAGGTCATTGGAGCCAAAAAAAACTTGTACAGGTAGGGAAAATACAGTTACGCACTAGGGAGAGCCAACATGACTCCCCGCGTATGGGACTCGTCGAATGATTCAACCCTACCCACTAAAAACCCTCCTGATCTACAACATACCAAAACATATCTCACAACATACATCAAATGGTGGAGGGGTACAATTAGGGGGGCACATAACATGAGGGGGGACAAAGAATAAGGGGGAACAAGAAATGAGGGGTAAGACAAAATATGAGAAGAATGATAAAAATGAAAGATACCCTAACCTTAAGAGCGTCGGGATCGAAAAGAACAAGAAGTGACCAAGGGAGGTCAGGAAAGAGAAAGGAAGGAGCATGGCACAAGTAAGTGGAAGTAATACCAGACTCAGGTCGGGGCCCAGTGTTCACCAAACACGTACTTACTAGATGTATGTCCACTGGGGGGGCATCATGCCGTTCTAGATACCAAACGTGACGTCGGTGGATAATTCTCTCCAGAGTTTTGCCGACGCAACTCGTCAAGACAATGCTTCGATAACTACAGATGCTCGTTTATTTGTGGGGCTTTAAGGGTTCGTCAACAACAAGGTCATTAGAGCCCATGCAGGTGGGGGAAAATGCAGCTTCGTACCATAGAGAAGAGCCGTAGTGACTACTTCCCGTGTGTGGGACTCACAGAATATCTAGACCATACCCACTAAAAAACCTCCTTAATTAAACAAATATCTAAATACAGAGATGAAAGAAAAAAACGAGTTTCCTAATATATTATATCATAGAAAAGAATTTCTTTTTAATATTTTTTTTTCTAATTACAGACGAAGGATAAAAGGAAAGAAGACAAGAAAGTGCAAAAAAGAATGCAAATTAAAAACCCTCCCGAGAACTTGTGGGAGGAGCCTCGATCTACTCATAAAATTCAACAGTTTATTAACATTAACTGTTTAATTTCCGAGAATTGTTGGTAAATCTGCAGCCAGACCAATTTGTCTCCGTATACTCGAGTATTTCCTGCAATCAATTAGAAGGTGACGCACTGTCAGAGAAAAATTACACACATCACAAACCGGTTCATCATCGAGTAGTAACAGATAGCGATGAGTGCCAGGACAATGTCCTATGCGGAGGCGGGTCATCAAGACCTCTTCGTGCTGGGCAGGCCTACAGAAACTGCTCCATTACTTAACAGAAGATTCGATAAGTCGGAGCTTATTCCTTCCAACAGCTAACCACTGATTGTTCCATTCATTCAGAATGCTTTTCTTGATAATTAAGGAGATCCACACACGGGTAGGAGTGTTTACGGCTCTTCCCTATGGTGCGAAACTGCATTATCCCCCACCTACATGGGCTCTAATGACCTTGTTGTTGACGTGCCCCAATATCCCCGCACAAAAAAATTTAGATCTCGTTTTGGAATCGTGGAGAAATCCACGCGATTCCTGAGGCATACCGTCTTTGCGGAAACGTCTGCTTCCTCATTTTCTCTGATACCCGTGTTTTCAAGAACCCAGAAAAACATTATGTTCTTTCCATCACTTTGGAGTGAGAAAAGCACATCCTGGATATTGTGGATCAGATTATAAGCTGGATACATATTCTGGATTGCTTGAAGGGCACTCAGCGAATCAGAACAAATCAGGAAATGTGATCCGCCGGAGCACTTCGTTGATCGCAATGCTCTCAATATGG
>NNCF01128540.1:0-12310 GCA_002313205.1 Laupala kohalensis | reverse complement strand
GAGGGAATAAGCAATCAAAATACATTTATGTTACACTCAAAATAATCACACATAAATTCCCGTGCATACGGGGAAAATACTCAGAAATGTTCTTTCTTTTCCGGGTGACCTCGCTGCGGCGGCAGTCAAGTGGCCTGATAAGCGGCGTAGATCCTGTTGTGTAGTGACGGACTCCAGATACTCATGGCTGAGGTCGGTCGGTTAGTTGCCAACTGCTTCCGGCTGGTAACTCAAGTTCAACAGCAATAGTCAAGTAGAATGAATTGCTGAAACTCATAATATCAATAAAATATTCATGCTAAATAAACTGTAAATGTCGTGCGTTTATACATTGAACTAACACAACACTTAAATGATCCCGTGATACGGAGATCATTGCCCAAAAAATCTTTTATGCACTTATACAATGCATTAACACAACACTTCGAAGACAACACTCATCCCTGCAATAGACTGCCGCCTTGGGTCCTCAGAGCGGCCCAATCATTTAGTTCTCTCTCTTTACACATCTTTTTAAACTTTACCAGGTCGCCCTTTGTATACGGATAATTTAATCTAATGTTATGGGCAACCTTTTTCAATCTTCTTTCTAATTCTCCCTACGAAGCCAACGCTCTGGCCACTGGGTCTGTTGATTCAATATGTCTTAGACCAAGGGCCAACGCAACTCTCGGAACTAAAAATTCAAGGCGGGGGATCCCCAGTCCCCCGTCCTTCTCAGAGCAATAAAACATCACATTGCATGTGGAAAGTGGCAGGTGCATAATCTGCTTTACCGTCATTCTGATCATATGATCGACCTCAATCAATACCGATCTAGCGGGAACGCCTATGACCAGTTGATGCAGGAGACCTGGAAGGATGTGGCGCTGAAGCACACAACGTTTCTGGTGGGGCTTGAGTCTGAGCTTTTGTACCCGTGCGAGGATCTTTGAGAGGTTCTCTCTAACCTCGCTCAGCTGTACTCCATTCCATGGAGAGTACTGTACGCCGAGGTACGGGAACGCATCGCCCGCGGTTGCTGCGCGGATGCGTTCACCTTGCCTCCCCAGACCCGGATCAGCTAAGTTCCAGGAATCCCGGGTCCGGACCACCTTGAAGCCTATACTTTTTGGCACTGATAGACGCATGCAGTGGTCCCCCAAGAAATCCACGACCGCATCTAACAGCTCGCCTGCCTTCATGGAGTCCGATGCCAAAAGAACAATATCGTCGGCGAAGGTCTGGCATGAAATAGTCTCCCCCTCAGGAAGCTCTAATCCTTTCATAGCCTATAATTTGGCAAGCAGGGGTTCCAGCACTAAATTAAATAATAATGGGGACAGTGGGTCCCCCTGCTTCACGCCGCGCTTGAGGTGTATCGACAAATCACCTTCTGGATGAGCTATACGGGTGTAGGCATTCCGATAGCTCTCCTTTACCAGCGCTACTAGAGGCTCAGGGACGCCTTTACTTTTTAAAGCCGAAGCTATAGCCGAATGAGGAACAGTATCGAAGGCCTTAGACACGTCCAAGACACATCCGACACCGCCCCCCTCGGCTTTCATCAGTCTAACGGCGTCATCCAACAGACGAACGTTCTCGAAGCAACCCGCCTCCGAGACGACCCTCTTCTGCCTGGTATTGAGGCGAACGAACCCTCTCAGTCGTTGGTCTATTAGACCCCAAAACACGCGACTGAGAAGCGAACCTATGGTTATTGGCCTATAATTTGTAATCTCTTTAGGGTCCTTCCCCTCTTTAGGAATAAGAGTGGTTCTGTTGTTGGACCATTCAGGAGGCAGAGTTCCTGTGGCCAACACTAAGTTATAAAATCCAGCCAGGATTTTGGGCATAAATTTTCCCGATAGCATCTCCCGCTTGACACCATCGGGACCTGGCGCTGAACCACTCTTAACCCGCCCGATTCGCCTCTTGACCTCCGCCTCCGTAAACGGGGGGAGCTTGTCAAGCCCAGCTGGCGCAATCGGGTCGGGTGGACGCGCCCTGGTGGTCACCTCAGTGCCCCAGAGCGCCGTATACAGATCCAGGACCTCCCTTCGATCTAAATTTGCCTTTGTGTTTTCTAGAAAGTTCGTGCCCAATTTAACATGTTTGGCAATGAGGCCTGGATCTTTCTTAAACAGCTCCTGAGTCCTTGCATACTCGAACAGTTTCCTTTTTTTGGGCACACTTACGGCCATGCCGCGCCCCCACCTGCCCCGCAGGGCGGGCACCCACAGATCTTCCCTTGTCGGGATCGTTACTTTTAGTTGGGGCACCGCAGGCCAACAGAATTGTCTGCAAGATACCAGAGCTTTTGCTTTCATATAATCGCTCTGGGTTGCGGGAGCCATCCCTAATGGCCCCCAAAGCGGCTCGGATTGCGGGAGGACCCGCATCCACCGTCCATAACCGGGCGTCCGCCAGCAGCGACTCCCTCCATTCCTTTTCATTGTACACAGAGTCTTCGGTGGAGCGCAGACCGCCCTCGGCTATACTCACCCCCCCCTCCTGCGAGGCTGTGGGGGGTAGCCCGGGATCACCCATTCTTGGGGATACACGGGGAGATTTCGGCCCCCCAGACTGGGTCGCAGACGGAGTGCGCTCCCCGACCAGCGGGGTACACGCCTCCGTACCGCTTCCCAAGCCCGGGCTGCACTCTTCCTCCCCTACCGGAGGCGGAGGTGCGGCCCCTGCCGGACCGGATGGTCCGCCTCCCACCATCCCGCTCCCCACACGCGAGGGTGCGGACGGGGAGGGGTCGGGAGCAGATGCATCGCGGGGAGACAAGGCGCTCCTTGGTGTGCCGAGATTGTCGGAGCGCTCAGCGACCAGCGCCGGCCACTCAAAAGATAAAAGAGGCGTACTACCCGCCCCGACCAGCAGGGGGTTCGCCGCCTCAGCTCCCGCACAACCTTGGAGTCCTGCCTCCCCTACCGTTGGTGGGAGCGCGGATCCATCATTTTCAATCATAAACACATCCATCATGTCCCTTCCATCAAAAACATCATCATTTTCTGTGCCTCCCTGGGACAACGGGGAGGCACTTGCTGGGGGGGCCCATCAGATCTCAGTCTCCTGGTGCTCCGTCTTTCAGGAGCACCCGCCCTTCCTCTTTCACTTTGGGCCCTGCCAGTCCGTGCAGTTGCCCCCACCTGTCTTACGGCAGAGCCCCGGGCAGACACGGGCCCTCTCTCGGTCCCCGGGGATGCCCTGGAAGGAGAAGGCGGCGGCAGGCCGGACCATACCCTGTCACGGGTCCGGCCGTACGCGACCGTCCTCCTCACATCCGAAACCTGCCTCGAGGTTTTCCCGCCGCCCAGAGCGTCGCAGATCAACTTGTTGACCCTTAGGTCCCCCTTGAATCTCTTATCCAGGAGGGCGATCTGTTCGAGCTCAGGTTCGGTATATTTGTAAGTTTTCCTCCCCTGGCCGGTCATCGGTATCCCCTCCTGGAGCCCGGCACCCTGTCGCGCCACATTGCGAACGGCCGCATGCCGATGCCGTTCGTGTTGCGACAGCCCAGTCTTGGTGCCGAAGCTTTCTTGACATTCTTGACAAATAAAGGGAAGAGCCTGTCGCGCTCCGGGACATTTGGGGACATGACACGCCGCAGCGTGCCTCCCCCTAGCGCCCTTGAACTCTTTAAGACATGTACTGCAAATAAAAACTATTTCCCTTTCGTGGTGCTTCTCGGCCAAATGTCTCATTAAATCTTTATCGGTAAGGCCGAGATATCTCCCTCCGTCTATGTCACACAACTTACATGTCTGCACCACGAAAGAAACCGATATACCATATTCGCGTCCTGTTCGCGCTAGGTTGTCAAGGACTCCCTGAAGGCCCACCCGGGGCACGGAGCCAGATACCACCGGGGCCGAGGCTATGCTATTCTGACTTGTAGCAAGAAAATTTAAGGAGCTCCGTGGTGCTTCTTAAATTCACCGGATCCCCTTCCTAAGATCCTCACGCTACGCCTCACGATGAATACGGCCCGTCTCGCATTTCGCTCCGTATGCTCCCCACTAAACAGGGGAGCATACCTGACAGCCCACCTCTTGTCAAGAGCGACTCGGCTACCTCAAGAGAGTCTCGGCTATATACTGGACCCAGCCCCGAGAGTCTGGGCTGGGTCGACTTCCGGCTTTTCTCATCTTGAGGAGGATGCCGTTCCTCTGAAGAGTATTGAGCAGGCGGACGGGGTTACTCTCATTTAACCCGACCGCCTAGATTCCCACTAAGTCCCCCTACTAGCTCCACGTACCAGGAGCGGAACTTAGTCAAATTAGGCAGCGCGTCTCTGTGAGTTTCCTCACAGAGAGTGAGTCTTAGCGATCCTCTCCGCCGTACCACAAAAATCAGAGAGGATCCCCAGGGAAAACCACGCGGAGGTTCTCACCGGATCCCCTTCCGAGGATCCACACGCTACGCCTCCCGATGACAGCGGCCCGTCTCGCATTTCGCTCCGTATGCTCCCCACTAAACAGGGGAGCATACCTGACAGCCCACCTCTTGTCATCGATTGGAGGTACCGCCAATGTGTTTACCATGCCGAACCTTCTAAAACTATTATCTTAAAATGGGTCATGTCGACCCTTGTCAATAAGATAAAATAAAAACATTAAAAACACTAAAAGGGTAAAAAGAATAAAATTCCCCCGCCTACCGATAATGGGTATAGGATGAAGTAGGCGGGGTACTATGGGAACTCCCTGTCAAAAATATATAAAATGGTGGTCAATCTGTTAAAATTCCCCCGCTTACCGATCATGTTTATAAATTCGATAAAGTAAGCGGGGTACTCAGGAGCTTCTCCATGTCAAGTGACATAAAATAATACCCAGTGTTTAAGGTTCGGCACAACGCATGGCGACCGGCTGTACTGCTCAGCCANCGGCTGTGCTGCTCAGCCAGGATCCCTAAAGTGAGGGGGAGACGTGCGATCATAGTCCATGAAATGTTGGTACATTTCAATGGACGACCGCAGGGCGATCAAAGAGATTGTTTTTAAAGTGCCAAGACGCCTAACCCCTAGATCGGCGAGGGCTTTTATGGTCTCTCGTGCCATCGCTCCACGCGTTCCCACAACCACGGGGACCACGAGACCCTCGGCTGCCCCAAACTGGCAACAAAGAGTGGGTAGCAGCGCCGAATACTTGTCTATTTTCTCTTGCCTAGCCCGAAGAAGGCTTCCCCCATCCTCGTGGCGGACTGTTACATCGACCACGAGGACCCTTTCCCGGTATTTGACTACCAGGTCAGGTTGGAGTCGGCCTGCCTCAGGCAGTTCGAGACGGGGCTCCTTCGACACTGCCACTTCCTTCTGGGCCAGAAGCTCCTCCTCTATCAAATTGACGATGTCGTTATGTCGTCGTATTCGGGAGCTCTTAGTGTGGGTACACTGGCCCAATATGTGCAGGAGCGTTTCAAGTGCGCTCTCGCAGTTCCGACATTTGAGCGTCGGCTGCTTGATTGCTCTATTTAGGGCGACCCGGTTCGCGAGCGTGTTGGTCCGCATTTGGATCGCGGTTATTAGGCTCAAGAAATTCTCGGCTACCTCAAGATGGTACGGATAATTAGTGTACGGATAATTTATTCTTATGTTATTTGCAATTCTTTTTAACTTTTATTTAAAATGTCCGCTAACAGCCAACTTTCTGACCACTGGGTCTGTCGATTTAATATGCTTCAGACCCAAGGCCAAAGCAACCCTCGGAACCAAATTTTCGAGGCGTGGGATCCCCAATCCCCCGTCCCGCTCAGCGCAATAAAACATCCCATTGCATATGGAGAGTGGCAGGTGCAATATATGCTTTACCGTCATCCTGATCATCTGCTCGAGCTCAATCAGAACCGATCTAGCGGGAACGCCTTTGACCAGTTGATGCAAGAGCCCGGGAAGGATGTGGCGCTGGAGCACATACAGTTTCTGGTAGGGCTTTAGTCTTAGCTTCTGTACCCTACAGAGGATCTTTGAGAGATTCTCTTTAACCTCGCTCAGCTGTATTCCATTCCATGGAGAATACTGGACGCCGAGATACGGGAACGCTTCGCCTGCGGTTGCTGCTCGGATGCGTTCACCTTGCCTCTCCAGACCCGGATCAGCTAAGTTCCAGGAATCCCGTGTCCGGACCACCTTAAAGCCAATACTTTTTGGCACTGATAGACGCATGCCGTGGTCCCCCAAAAAGTCCACGACCGCATCTAACAGTTTGCCTGCCTTCGGGGAGTCCGACGCGTGAAGAACAATATCGTCGGCGAAGGTCAGGCAAGAAATTGAATCCCCCTCAGGACGTTCTAATCCTTTTAAAGCCTCTAGTTTGGCAAGCAGAAGCTCCAGCACCAGATTAAACAGTAGTGATGACAGTGGGTCTCCCTGCTTAACGCCGCGCTTGAGGTGTATTCACAGGTCACCGTATGGATGAGCTATGCGGGTGTAAACGTTCTGATAGCTCTCCTTTACCAGCGCTACTAGAGGCTCAGGAACGCCTTTACTTTCTAAAGCCGAAGCTATAGCCGAATGAGGAATAGTATCGAAGGGTTTAGACACGTTCAAGACACATCCGACACCCCCCCCCCCCGGCTTTCATCAGTCTGACGGCGTCATCCAACAGGCGAACGTTCTCGAAGCAACCCGCCTCCGAGACGAACCCCTTCTGCCTGGTATTGAGGCGAACGAACCCTCTGTCGCTGGTCAATTAGACCTTAAAAAACACGACTGTGGTGCGAGCCTATCGTTATTGGCCTAAAATTTTTGATATCTTTTGGGTCCTTCCCCTCTTTAGGAATAAAAGTTGTTCTATTGTTGGACCATTCAGGAGGCAGAGTTCCTGTGGCCAACACTAAATTGTAAAATCCTGCCAGGATTTTAGACATATACTTCCCCGATAGCATCTCCCGCTTGACACCATCGGGGCCTAGCGCGGAACCACTCTTAACCCGCCCGATTCGACTCTTGAGCTCCGCATCCGTAAACCGGGGGAGTTTATCAAGCCCAGCTGGCGTAACAGGGTCGGGTGGACGCGCCCTGGTGGCCACCTCAGTGCCCCAGAGCGCCGTGTACATATCCAGGACCTCCCTTCGATTTATGTTCGCTTTATTGCTTTTTAATAAATCCGTACCCTGTCTTATATGTTTAGCAATGAGGCCTGGATCTTTCTTAAACAGCTCCTGAGTCCTTGCATACTCGAACTGTTTAACCTCAAGAGAGTCTCGGTTATTTTCTGGACTGAAATTTGAGGCTGGGTCGACTTCCGGCTTTCGCGGCTTGGGGAGGGTGCCGTCACTAATGAGAGTAAGATTCAGGCGGTCGGGGTTACTCTTTTTTACCCCCGACTGCTTAGATTCCCACTGAGTCCCTCTACCAGGTCCACGTACCGAGAGCGGAACTCAGTCAAATTAGGCAGCGCGTCTCTTTGAGTTTCCTCACAGAGAATGAGTCTTTGCGGTCCTCTCCGCCATACCACAATCAGAGAGTACCTCCAGGGAAAACCACGCGGACGTGCTCACCGGATCCCCTTCCGAGGATCCACACGATGCGCCTGCCGATGATAGCAGGCCGCCTCGCACTACACTTCGTATGCTCCCCACTAAACAGAGGAGCATACCTGACAGCCCGCATCTTCTCATCGAACGGAGGTACCTTCTTTGCGCTAACGATACTGATCCGTATAAAACTATCTACTCAGCTACGCTCTCTTTAAAAGGGTCATCTGTTCCTGGACAAAATAAAATGAAATATAAAAACACGTACTCTAAAATTGGTAAAAATAAATTAAAATTTCCCTCCTACCGATCATGGGTATAGGATAAAGTAGACGGGGTCCTGTGGAGATTCTCCAAGTCAATTGTGTGAAATTAATACTTAGTGTTTATGGTTCAGTAGCAGCGCACGGCGTCCGGCTGACACTGTTTCAGCCGGGGTCTGCTATGGGAGTGGAAGACGTAAGATCAAATTTCATTAAATGGTAGTACATTTTAATGGACGATCTCAGGAGAATCAAAGATATCGCTTTAACGTCCCCAGACGCCTAACCTTTAGATCGACGAAGGCCTTTATGGTCCCTCGTCGAATCGATCCACGCGTTTCCGCCACCACTGCCAACCTCTGCCCCAAACTCGCAACCTAATGTGGGTAACAGTACAGAATATTTGTCAACTTTCTCATCCGTTGCCCGAAGTTTGCTTCACCCATCCCCGAGGCGGACTGTTTCATCGACCACGGGAACCTTTCTTGGTATTTTCCTACCAGGACAGGTTGGAGTCGGTTTTTTTCAGGCAGTGCGAGACGGTGCTCCTTTGACACTTCCATCCGTGACTGTGTCAAGAGCTCCCCGTCAATTAAATTTATTATATCGTTATGTCGTTTTATTCGGGAGCTCTTGGTATGGACACACTGTCTCAGTATATGCGGGAGCGTTTCAAGTGCGCAACCGCATTTCCGACATTTGAGCGTTGGCTGCATTATCGCTCTATTTTAAACGACGTTATTCGCTAACGTTTTCTCCGTATTTGCAGTGCTATTTTTAGGCGGGACGGCTAAAGGAGGTGCTATTCTTTCAAATCGCATGTTTATTCGATCCCTTTTAAGCACCTCCACCCCCCTTGGGTCTTGAGACTGGCCCTGTCACTAAATTCCTTTTCTCTACATATTTTCTTATATTGAACCAGGTCGTCCTTTGTAAATGGATAGTTAATTCTTATAATGTTAGCTATCCGCTTCATCTTTTTTTTAATGTGCCCATTGCCAGCCAACGCTCTGGCCACTGGGCCTGTCGATTCCATATGCTTTAGACCCAGTGCCAACGCAACTCTCGGAACCAATTGTTCGAGACGGGAGATCGCTAATCATCTCTCGAAGCGCAGTAAATCTCCCCATTGAATTGCAAAAGTTGCAGATGAACAACTGCCTTAGCGACATCCTGATCATCTAGTCGAGCTCAATCAGTACCAATTTTACGAGATCGCCGATGACCATCTGATGCAGGAGTCCGGGAAAGATGAGGCGCTGGACCACGTACAATTTCTGGTGGGGCTTTTATGTGAGCTTGGTAATCCTGCAAAGAATCTCTGTGAGGCTCTTTAACCTTGCTTAGCTGTATTTCATTCCAAGAGAATACTTGACGCTGAGGTAAAGAACGCTTCTCCTGCGGTTTCTGCGCGGATGCGCTCGCCTTGCCTCTTCAGACCCGTATCAGATAAATACCAGGAATCACGGGTCAGGACCACCTCAAAGCCTATACTTTTGGGCAATGATAGACGCATGTTGTGGTCCCTCAAAAAGTCCACGACGGTGTCTAACAGCTCGCCTGCCTTCGGGGAGTTGACGCGAGAAGAACAATGTCGTCGGCAATGGTCAGTGAAGAAATTGTCTCCCCCTCTGGGAGTCTTAATTCTTTAACAGCCTCCAATTTGGCAAGCAGGGGTTGCAGCACTTGGTTAAACAGTAAGTCGGACAGTGGGTCTCCCTGCTTAACGCCGCACTTGAGATGAATTAACAGATTACCATTTGGATAAGCTATCTGGGTGTAAACGGCCCTATAACTCTTATTTAATCAGCGCAATTACAGTCTCAGATACATTTTTGTTCTTTAGAGCTTATGCAATAGCCGAATGAAGAATGGTGTTGAACGACTTGGACACATCCAAGGGTCATCCGACTCCGCCCCCCCCCAACTTTCATCAGCCTTACAGCGTCATCCAACAGGAGAACGATCTCAAGGAACCCTTCCTCCGAGACGAACTTTTTCTGCTTGATATTGAGGCGAACGCACCCTCAGTCGTTGGTCAATTAGACCCCAAAATATACGACTGAAAAATAAACCTCTTCCTAATGGTCTATAGTTCTTAATATCTTTAGGGTCCTTTCCCTCTTTAGGAACTAGTGTGGTTCTATTGGCCGATAACTCAGAAGTCTCTGATGGTGTAAGAACTCTGATGGCTTTCTACGAGTCCTTAGAGTGCAGTGTACTGACCCAGGGCGTTGACTTTTTCTATATTTGCATTCCTGTTTTAAAAAATAGCTGTACCTTGTCTTTTGTCTTGCAATGAGGCCTGGATCTTTCTTAACTAGCTTCTTAGTCATTGCGTACACTTATTGTTCAACCTTTCTGACGTGCTTGCTGGTCGTCCCAACACGCACAGGAGGGCGGGAACCCACAGATATTCTCCCGTCAGATACATTTGGAAAGGCAAGAACCCCACAAGCAGACAAGATGATTCGCAGGATCTCGGAGTTTAGCCGCTCCGGGTTCTGGGAGCCATCTTCAATAGCTCCTAAAGCGGCTCGGTCAGTGGGAGGACCCATATCCCTTCTCCGTGTTCGAGCGTCCGCCAGTAGCAGCTCTCTCCATTCTTCTGTTAGCGTGGAGCTTGGAGTGAAGTGAAGATAGCCTTCCGCCATACTCTACCGCTCTCCTGTCAAGTAACGGGGGGAAGTCCGGGACCACGCAGTAACGGGGGTACACGAAGGGAGTCGGCCCCCCAGTCTGGTTAGCAGGCGGAGTACGCTCCCCGAGCAGCGGGGTAAACGTCTCCGCACCGCTTCCCAAGGCTTGGCTCTACTCTTCCCTTCTACTGGAGACGGAGTTACGGCCCCTGTCGCTACGGGGTGTCCGCCTCCCATCATCCACCTTCCCACAGTCGAAGGCGCGGTCGGGGAGACGTCGGGAGCAACTGTATCACTGGTGGGCTAGGCGCTCTTCGGCGTGCTGGGTGTGTCATTGGGGTTCGCAGCGACCAGTGCTTGCCAAATTCCATCAATAAATTGAAATAAAAGGGGCGAGCCAACCTCCATGACCAGCAGGGGTTGGGTCGCCTCATTGTCCGCACAGACGAGAAATCCTGCCCCCCTACCTTTGGTGGAAGTGAGGATCCATCAAACGTTTCAAACACTTCGTCGTTTTGTATGTGGAGACACTGGTTGAAAGCGGGCCCTTCAGACTTTTCTTTTTTATTGCTTCTCGTTATTGGCTTCTTTCCTTCTCTTGCACTATTCATTCTATTGTTACCCGTCCTTGCACTTGCAACTACCGGCCCACATTTTGTTGCAAAGCCCCGAAGTTTTTGCGCGGATCCCAGTCCCCACTCTGTCTTTGGGAATGCGGAAGAGATGAGAGTGGCGGCCGGCCGGACTATACCTGATCATGTATTCGGTTGTCCTCCGCACGCAAGTGATCTGCTTCAAGGTTTTTCCCTCCCCAGGCTATCGCTAATTATCTTGTTCACCCTGGGTACTCTTTTTCAGGAGGAAGGTCCTCTGGAGCTTAGGTTCGGAAAACTTGTATGTCTTCATCCCCTGGCCGGTTGTTAGACCGCCCTCTTGGAGTGCAGCACCCTGTAGTGCCGCATTACGTGCGTCCAAATGCAGAAGTCGCTCATTTAGCGACAGTCTAGTTTTCGTGCCGAAACTGTCGTTTGACTCTTGACATACCTAACAGAAATTCTGTCGCCCTCCCGGGCTTTTAGGAATATGGCAGACTGCAACATGTCTACCCGTAGCGCCAGTAAACCTTTTTCCGCAGGTCATGCAGACAAAAATTATTTTCCTTTTGTGGCGCTTCTCGGTCAAGTGCTCAATTTGGTGTTTTATCGTTAATGCAAGATATTTACCGCCTGTGTTGTCACATAGCTTACAGGTCTGCACTACGAAGGGGATGCTAATTCCGTAATCGTAGCCGTTTCTCGCCAGGTCATAAAAAACATCCTGCTTATTCACCCGTGGCACAGAGGCAGATGCACCCGGTGCGAGGCTAAATGTTTCCTATTCAAAGCAGCTAGACTTAAGGGACTACTTGGCTTACTAGACCTTCGACCCCACATTCCTCCTTTCGGAGTAATACCCCTCCTCTTGGTTCAGTCCAAGCAAAACAATAAATAGAATTTTATCCGCACTCGGGTGGCAGATCTTACCTACCGGAATGGGGACTTGGTGTCAAATTCTTGAGACAGACTTAAGGGGCAGATGACGAGGCTTCTGTCCTATCCATTTAGATACCGACCACTGTGCTGAGCTACACAATGGGGGCTCCCAACAGAACCTTCCACGGCTCTCTCAAGACGTTCGCGTCATTAAGAGTATGTTACTTTTTTCTTTTTTTCCTTGCTTCTTTTCCCGTTCCTCTACAATTTTGTACTTACCGAGGTTACTGGCCAATCTATAATATCCTCTTTTAGAATAATCACTCTACTTTATAACATATTTCTCTTTTGGTTGGGACATTGTATCCCTGTCATTTCATGCTTATTCTTATTGGTCCCTATCTTATATATGTGCTATTCTTTTTCTTTTCTGGCTATCGTGCAGCCGCCGTCTAGTACGCAATCTTCT
>NNCF01128539.1:0-27628 GCA_002313205.1 Laupala kohalensis | reverse complement strand
TTGATGTTTAATATTAGAAGGAATATGTGGTACACTGCTGGTCTTTGTATTAGATGGACGGGGTGTGGAGAGAGTCTTGGGCTTGACGGGTGTTTCTTGGATATTTTTCTTGCCGCATTTACATTGGCATGTGCACGACGTTGTCGTAGACACGTCAGTGAAATCGGCCTGGATTGCCACGTTATTTTTGATAACAGGAGTCTTGGCTGCGGTGGAATAACTGGTAGAGAATACAGGGTATAAAGCCCTATACTTCTTCCGAGCTTCACCGTACTGGATCTTCTCCGTAGTCTTGATCTCTTGTATCTTTTTTTCTTCGAGGAAGGCGACACACTCCCTGCTCCACACCGGGTGGCTGCCTGTGCAATTAATACACTTAGCAGGCCCCGGGCATGAGACGCCGGGTTCGTGTTCTTCCTTCCCGCATTTACCGCATGTTTCACGGCCCTTACAAGATGTCGTTGTATGTCCAAACCTCTGGCACTTGAAACAGCGCACAGGATTTGGAACAAAGGGTCGCACCGACAGGTTAAGCCATCCAGCTTTAATATCCTTTGGTAGTTGGGGACACNAAAGTCAAAATAAAGGAATTGGTCTTCTGGAGAACACCATTAACCTTCCTCATGATCTGACTGACCTCAACTACGTGGTCAGCCTCCCATTCCGCAACTAGGTCTTCAGTTGACATATCCATTATATCCCTGCAACTTACGACCCCCTTGCTGCGATTAAGCGCAGCATGGAGCTCGCACGTCACAGGGAACTCTCCCAACATTTCACACTTTAACAGTGTTAGGGCCTGTTTGTTGGAGATGGTTTCCAACAACATGGTACCATTCCGTAACCTTTTGTTATTCTTTAGTGTACCACATATTCCGTGAAGCCCTTTATATATATAAAAGGGAGAAACTTTTTCGAAAGTTCCTTCCTTTCTTTTCATGATGATAAAAACATTCTGGTAAGGAATGTTCTGTTTCTTTTCATTTTTGGTTTCAGAAGCGGGAGGGCTGGCAACCCTCGGCCACTTCGAAGATCCTGAGGCGGAATACTTACCCTGCGGCTCGCCCACTCCGCAAGGCAGGGGAATCGAAATATCTGTCATTTTGACCCACAAGTTCGGGGGAAATAAATGTCCGGTGACGTGGAGCCCCCGCATCACGTCACTAAGCCTTGCTCAAATGAAGTGCGGCAGTTGCCCCAGAGGTTGATACGCTAGAGAGTGTTTGTCCTCAACACCCATTCACCTCATCGGCGCGTAACACACCTTGAGGTTGAGGGTTTTTTTATAGAGGTTTAATCCTTCCTCGCGACCCGGCCAATAAAGGCAAGATCTCCGCCCTTCAAAACATGCAACTTTCCACCATCGCGCCAATGGTGGTCGCTGAAGCATGTCCAAAGCTTACGGTGTCCGAGGACTGGTGGCGCAGTACCAGTCCCCAGCTCGGGGCCGTGGGTTCGCCAAGCCCATACTCACTCGAAACTGAGTTCCCTGCGGGGGAAAGAAGAAAAAAGAGATGAAGAGAAAGAGAAGAAGAGGAAAATGAAAGATACCCTAGCTCTAATAGCGTCGGGATCGAAAGGAACAAGAGGTGACCAAGGGAGGTCAGTATAGATAAAGGAAGGAGCATGGCACAAGTAAGTGGAAGCAATGCCAGACTCGGCTCGGGGCCCCGTGTTCGCCAAGCACGTACTTACTACATGTAAGCCCCCTGGGGGGAATATGTAGTAATTCAAGACAGAGTTTTAGTTGGTACAATTCAGTGATTCGGCGAGTCCCTTTACACGGCGTGAGTCGCATGGGCTCTCCCTATGGTGTGTAACTGCATTATCCCTAGCCTCACCAAAAATGTTTAGATATTTGTGGGTTCTAATGACCCAGATGTTGGTGAGCACCAATGATCCAATTATAAAGAGAACTTTTAAATCTAAGCTTAACCTTAATCCCAATTCAATACCCAAGTTGGCTTGGTAATACCTTTAAAAGTTACCTTGGACTAAGTTCTGTATTGCTGTGGCAATCTCTCCGCTGGCCTAACCTTTGTCTTCAGAGGGTCAGAATGTCTTACCTAACCCATTTATAATAACGCAAAATTTCATTAGAAATATTTAAATGTCTCACCCTAATACTAATCTTAAATCACTACTTCAGGTAAAATACTTCAATTGTCTGAGCACTTAAAGAAACAATTCCACTTTCAAAAATGAATTTAGAAGCGAAACCCTCAGTTATGTTCGAAAGCGCAAAGCAACTCATATAAACTTAACCACGACCATGTAGCAAATGTATCGAAATTATAAAAAAGAGTAACACTTAATTACGTTTTCCCTCACTCTTTCTAGCCAAAAGAAACTTCTGTCTGAGTAGAATTGATCAACAACGTGTACGCCCAGAAAACAATTTTCAAGTATTTTTAAGAATATACGCACAAAAAGTAAATTTTATTTACCGATATTTCATTAGTTTTGATTTATCTTTATCTAAATGATCTCGATATTAAAAAATAACATGGTTCGGAATATGTAGGTAAAATAGTTACATTAAATTTCCACAACATGCACATAAATTTGCATTTACCCAACATGTGTAGGTTTGCGTGTATTAACCTATTCAACAAGAAGGTCTCGGATCATTATGATTTCCTTAATTTATTGGTCAACAAAAATGCTTTCTACTCAGTTTACTTGCTGTTGGTTCCTTCATATAATAGTTAAAGCAGGCGTCGTTAGTGTTCGTAATTAGCAAACATCTCCAGATAAAAATTAACAAACGATACAACACTAGTAATTGTTGAACAAAAAAATTACGACCCTTTTAGCAGACAGTATAATCTAAAACTCATAAAATATATTCCCTGAACGTTCATTGCCCTTCATAACACCTTAAATGTCCAGTGATGTCTTTTGCCTGTTTGACTTGAGCTCTCACTCGGAATATTTTATCTCACTCGATAATGATACCAATGGGCACTTAAACGTCGTGAATTTTTTAGTTTTGAAAGTGTCGGTACTGTTCTCTGTATTTCATTCGGTGATGATGCTTTTCCACTAGAGATCTACAAAATAATGTGTGCTAAAACGGTCGATATTTATTTATTGATGGGCAGACGATGATGGAGTGTTTATACATTACAATTGTTGATGACGTAGTAACTATTACTACAACAGTTCTTACGTTAAGAGAAGTATCAGTTATAACCGGTTCCGTCATCGTGAATATGTTTGGTTTGCTAATCGGTCAACATAGAAAACGAAGGTGGCATGTGATAAATAAAATTTACAACAAAATAGAGAAACACTAAACATTTCACATGCCTCTCTAAAAGATAATAATCTCCCATAACTCTTTGCACAATTTCCTTTAGTTTATTTATTTTTCTTTAGTCTCGCTCTCCTCCCCTTTTCGTGGGGTAAGCATCGTCACCTTTTGTGCCTTCTCGTACAGTCATCTGTCTAATGTTATTCTCATTCTCTAAGACTCTTGGTATTGAACTAAGAGATCAAGTTGGAATATATTTTCATAAAACTCAACTATTAGTATTTATGTAATAATTACTATATTTTTGATTTTTCTGTAGAGAAGATATTTGCATCGTGTAACGTTTAAAGCACCTATATGCAAAATTACAAAAGAAGGGAAAAACTGGGATACCCAAGATACTGTTTGGACTCAAGGTCACATTTTAAGAAAGTATCGATCTAAATAATTTTCTGGTAAGTCATTTTTATCAATCTTCGTGAAAAAGATGACAATCCAATTAAACGTAGGCTCCGCTTCTTTTTATGTGATTTCTTCGAAAAAAAAATTTTTTCTTTGCAGTTAGGCATTACTTGTTGCGTTTCTGAAAAGGACTAAGTGTGAGAAAAGAATTTTTTACGAAGTTATGACCAAAGTGCGCGTAACGCATCTTTCGACCATTTCTATCACAAAGAAATTAAATTAAATAAATTATTTCACTACAAAATGATTGCCCCAAAAGAACACAGAAACGAAATTATCGCACAACTAAGCGAAGTACAATAATTAATAGACTTCCTAATAACCACTACGAAATCTGATTTAAATACTCCACACAACACCCTAAAAATAGTATTTTTTTAAGAAAACAAGTTGTGAATGCAGTTCATACTTTTATCAATACAGGATAGTTGGTAGAATATTGATTGGTATATAACGAATTAAAACTATTGCATATTATCAACAACCTTATTATTATTATAAATTAAATAAAGAAAATGCATCTTTTGCTGACGTAGTTATCATCCTCAGACTCTTAATTCAGAAGTATATGATGGCAAGTGCGCACGCTCGCATTTGCAAAAATATTCTTCTGAATTAAGAGTCTTAAGTTGATAACTAAATCTTTTTATATTTTAACTGCAAGAATAATATCATAAATTAAATATCACCTTCAGTGCTTCTTCAGGTAACTAAATACACATTTTTACAACTAAAAGCATGTAAAAGATCGTTGAATAATTGAGAGTATATTTATATCTCAAAAGATGTAATACCATGACGTCAAATACTAATACCAGTATCGCTTAATTATGTAAAACTATGGAAATACCCCATAGAATATTACACGCCATTCGAAAATTCCTCCGTATTCGTAATGCAGTAAATATTCGTAGATGCGTTTGCAAGAGTTATTAAAAACCCGCGTGTACACGATGTATATTCAGCACCTATTATCAAAGGAAAAAAAGAAAATGTATTTACCTTTCTGTCCAGTATTACCATACAAAAAAAATGAAGAAAGATCATCAATGGTCTTTGATCCAAAGAGACTAGAATACGAAGTTATCCAAAATGGAGAAAACGAAGTTGGTATCATTTCATTCAGAATTTCAGTAACATGAGTTTTTAAATGATAGTTGTTTTCGTTATCCTGTTTCAGATCAAAGAAATATAAATTGGAACAATTGCAAATGTTGTATGGAAAGTTTTGAAATGCACATTAAACAATTAATCATGCTTCGGTTAACCGCTGTTTCCAGTGGAAGCAACAGACTAGCTAAGGCAGTTTTTTAATGCCACTGAATAGCAGTTTTATTAACAAAGGTATATACATTTTTCTTGCTGAGTAAAACAACAAAAAATGATTGACTGTCTCTTTATTTTCATTCATTACATTTCTCTGAGTTCCTGTATTTTTTTCTTTTAAGTACGTAGTGAATAACACTGATATGCGGAAGGACAATATCCTATGTTTAAAAACGCGTGTTTAAGTATTCGGTTATATTTTAGCACTTCTAATTATTCTCCTTCTTTATTTTGCGTTGAAAACTTGAAGTTAGTTCTGTCGGGTAACTCTAACATTATGGAACAGAATATGTAATATATTTGGAGCGAATATATAATACGTTTCGTTCAATGTATTTTACTATCAATGAATATTCAACATACAGTATCAAAAATGTTGATTGTTTTTCAAAAATAGTTACTTGACTACTCTAAAAACCAGATAAATTAGTTTTTCGGGGTTTAGGTGGAATGATTTATTATACCTATTTTCATTCTATTTAAAATTAAATTATTATTATTTTTATTATTTTTATTATTATTATTAATATTAATATTATTATTATTATTATTGAAATTCATTTCTCTGTGATAACGTCCAGCGGGGATATCGCAGATCTACATGCTATAGTTATTTGTGTGGGGAAGGAAAATATATCCACTGTCCACAAATAAATATACTAAGTGAGTGAGTTTCAAGATGTGAACAGGACTGGTTTATTTCTGTAATATGACGAAGGTCAGTAGAAATAGTAAGAGTATGCCCATTGACAGGAGGGGCACACATATTACAAATGTCCGTTGTCGTCCTTGAAGTGGAACGTTGTTCGTTAGAAGTTTTAACTCATGGTTTCAGCGATGGTAGTTAAAACTTGACCACTAATATGCAGTAGCTTGAGATATACTTCAGTAGTTCTTTATGCGCGGGGGGCGTAGCTGGCTGCTTGTACGCGAACTGCACTGGTGCTAACGTCACTTGGAAGCGGAGACGTACTGATACGAGCTGAGTCTGGTAGCGCACTGATACATATTGAAAATCAACAGCGTATCAGTCTTGGTGACGGTTGTAGTGTACGTCGTTCGTTCATCACATACGCGATACGCCGGAGTTTGACATGGTCGTATGCGTTCTCTGGATTCATGGAGCGTATATGTAGGAGCAAGTGGCTACGACTTCTACAATGCTAATGTAAATGTGAGTGACATTCCGGACAATTTCTTTATATTACCCGTTAGAGGTGAGAATAGACAGTAATACCCCCGACTACTGAGTAGTATTTTCATTTATGTATAACTGAAGAAAACTAAAATAGGATAATTCTAGACAGAAAAATACATTAACACAATTTTAAATTTGTAAAACATTCTTCGTTAGTCACCGCACCAAAACGTCGGATACTGAGCAAAGAGGACAAACACACTTCATGTCATAATGATTTGTTACTTATAAAAGATAACCCGGTATTTTAGTATTTTCAATATTTAACTAATTTTTTTATTCATGCTTCTAGAACAAAGAACGATCGAGACAGATGACCAAACCGCGAAAAGGAAAAAAAACTGGCAATTATTAGCAATGTTATTGCAATACTGTCTCCATTTCTTAACGTCGAAGTGGTAGAACCCTGAACAAATATTATAATCAATCTTATCGTCAAACAAGGTGATTTAGAATTACATGAAACAGTTTTGTCAAATACTAATATCATTATCGCATAATCAAGATTGTTACAAACCATACACCATAGATTGTTTCGGTAGGGGAAACAGGAATTCGATGGCCAATCAGTGGTGCTGGTGGTATTTTACACGCTTTGGAGTGCGCAGGTAAGATAAATACATGCTTCGGTTAGCCGCTTCTTCTAGATATAGCCATTTTGTTTGCCAAGTAAAACATAAAATAATTGACTGTTTATTTTTATACTTTAATATCCTCTAAGTTCCCAAACATTGTGTCTCTTTTTTTTTCCAATACACTGTGAATATCGCTGATAAGCGAAAGAGATATGTCGCATTGTTAAAAACGAGTTTAAATATTCGGAAAAAAAATTGCACTCAATTGATTCAGGGAATGTTCAAAATAAATATTACACGTCATCTCCTTCAAATAAAAACCGGGACAATAATTTAGCTGAAACTATAAACAAAATTTAATGAAATTTATATTTATATAACACTTCAAATTATTCTACTCCTAAATTTTTCTTAGAAAACTTAAATTTAGCCTGTGGGGTATTATTAGTCAAATCATAATCGAGTTGTATCGAAATGTATCACTCGTAAGTTTTGAGAAAATATACCAGGGTTGGTTTTCTTTTTAACATCCAATTGCCTATAAAAAAGAGTCATCACAAAATATCATAATTTAAATACAAAAAGTACAGCACGGTGTCATTTATTTTTCGACATAATCGCCAAAATGACTGAGGCATTTGTCACATCGTGACACAAGCTTCTCGATGTCTACTTCAAAGAAGGTAACCGCCAGTGATACGTCAAGATACGTCTTGAAGAAATCCTTCAGGTCGTAATTGGCGGTGAAGCATTATCCGCACAACCATGCCTTCAATTGTTGTCCTGCAGCAAAGAGACCACCATCAATACTCTTTTTCGGTCCCAAAGAACATTCCCCAAGTAAAACGGAAAAATTAAAATAGACAATGAGCAACAAGAAAACGATGTCTACAGTTTCTAGGTTCAACCCTCGTACAATTATAATAATGAATAATAATATATTTATTGTCAAAAAACAGTACAAACTGCGTATGACCACGTGGAGGACAACAAACTAATTTACTCTCCGGAAGCAAGCATTACTAAATTAATATGAGCCATAAGACATCACAATCATGCAAAAAAATAATTTTTGAAATTGTTATAAGTTATTTAAAAAATACTTTTTTTGTGGAGCTTTACGGCTCATGTCGACATCAAAGTTCATTGGAGCCCGAAAAACTTGTACAGGTAGGTAAAATGCAGTTACGTACTAGGGAGAGCCAACATGACTGCCCGCGTGTGGGACTCGTCGAATGATTCAACCCTACCCACAAAGAACCCTCCTGATCTATAACACACCATAACATATCTCACAACATACATCAAATCGAGGGGGGGGGGGCTAAAATGAGGGGGGACAAAGAATAACGGGGGACAAAAAATGAGTGGTAGGACAAAAATTGAGAGGAATGAGGAAAATGAAAGATACCCTAGCCTTAATAGCGTCGGGATCGAAAAGAACGAGAGGTGACCAAGGGAGGTCAGGAAAGATAAAGGAAGGAGCATACAATAAGTAAGAGGAAGTAATGCCCGACTCAGCTAGGGGCCCCGTGTTTGCCAAACACGTACTTACTAGATGTAAGTCCCCTGGGGGGTTAAAAAGTACTACAGAAATGGCGTGATAAAGTACAAGACGGATTTACCTTTTATTAAAATCAATAAATTCTTTTACAGTGTAGAAGCACTGGTGAAGGAGATAGTTTTTAACCGCGGATTTGAAGATATTCAATTTCATAATATCTTTTATATTCTTGGGCAGGGGATTATATAGAACAATTCCCGAATGATAAGGTCCATTTTGGCATAAAGTGGTTGAAACTCTTGGGCGATGAATATTATTACTATTGCAAGTATTGTGTTCGTGAACGAGACTGTTTCGTATAAAGCAAGGGTGGCACTTCAGTAATTCGGTCTTAACAAACAAAACCGTTTCATAAATATAATTGCAGGAAAGAGCTAAGATATTTAATTCCTTGAATAAAGGTTTACAAGGGTTTCGGGGGTGAGATTTACAAATTATCAGAACTATCCTCTTCTGAATTCTGAAAGTTTGAATACTCTGACCGGGATTACCCCAGAACGTAATGCCGTAACATAAATGGGAGTACACGTTTGCAAAATATACGCAACGGGAAATACGTGGACTAACTGCGTTAACTAAGTTTCGGAATGCGTAACACAATTTGCTTAATTGAGAATTAAGATTGTCAAAGTGACAATTCCATTTGAGGTTGTCTTGAATATGGAGATCTAAGAATTTTGTATTCGTAACAGTGTTCCGTTTAAAGAAAGAAAAACCTTGTGTAAAGATTTTGTATTACTATTCTGAAATGACATTGACACTGTTTTGTCAGTGTTTACAATGAGACGATTTGCATGGAACCAAGTCGAAATATTAGCCAAAACTTTCTGAGCATTGGCGTGTTTACATAGTAAATTAGTGTCATCAGCAAAAAGAACCATTTTGAAATCTGATGTGGATGATGACATGTCGTTCACTTACAATAAAAGAGTATAGGGCCGAGAATGGATCCTTGGGGTACTCCGCAACTAAGTGGCTTTGTTTCTGAAAGACAACGATGAAGTATTTCATTTTTAGTATAGGATATTTCGACATGTTGATATCTATCTATTAAATAAGAAGCTAGCCATTGATGTGGAAGACCACGAAAGCCTAAATAATGCAATTTGGAAAGGAGAATTTCGTGATCGATGACATCGAATGCTTTGGATAAGTCAAGAAAAACGCCATGAGGATTTTCTACACGGTCAAGAGATGTGGTAACATCGTTTAAGAAGGAAAATATGGTGCTTGTAGTGGAAAAGGATTTCCTAAAACCGTGTTGATCGTAAGAGAGAATGTTATTTTTTGATAAGAAATCTAAAAGACGCTTATAGAACAATTGTTCTAGGATTTTTGAGAAATTGTGTAGGAGAGATATTGGTCGGTAATTTCCAATATAACATTTGTTTCCTTAAATATGTTGGGAAACACCACTTCCGATAAAGAACTATTAAAAATATTTATGAGTTGATTTAATATAATGTGGGACGAAAATTTAACATAAAACTCAGGTATATCTTCTATGCGTTGAAAATTTGTTTTTTAATAAACCGATGATTCCCATGACTTCACTGGCGTTAGTTTCGGAAGTGAACATAGAATTGGGTACGTGGGTGGATATAATTGGAGGACATTGATTTGGATATATTGAGTTTGTTATTTAACCAACTTCTGAGAAGTAAGATTTAAAGAAACTTGCAATGTCCTGAGGATGTGATACGTATTTTCCATCGTTTAGTAAAGTAACATTTTCTTCGCGGTTTTCAGAAGTTGACGTGTAATTGTTAACAATATTCCACATGGCTTTCATCCAGTTGTTCGATTTTTACAAAGCGTTTAGTCCTTTAAATTTTATCCACAGTTTAAAAAACATTGTTTGTATTATTTTTTTGGGCTTTTGGGCTCGTCAAAGTCAAGGTCATTACAGTCGTTTTGTTTCAATTAAAATAAAATTTGTTGTATGACTACTGTAAAAAACAGCCTTAGTAGTTTTCAAAGGAAAAAGTGGATTGACTTATTTTACTGAATTTCAGTCTGTATTCAATTACATTATCACTAATAATACTATTGATATTATTTGATCCGTTTCATGGAGCATTTACAACATTCCATGTACAGATTTCTACATCCGAATACAACACAATGCAAAATATGACAATACTCTTAACATTGTGAAATTGTCTGAATCTTTCATCTTGTTCAAGTACTCTGCCTTTTGACTCCATATAACGGACAATTCAAAAAGATATTATCTTTTGTTACCATTTCTGTATACATAAACATATTATACGCAACTCCAAATCGTATTAAATATTCCTTCACGCCAGTATAAGAGAAACTCATCTTTTGCTGGCTAGATGCAAAACCACATGTCATTTTCCTCTGCATAAAAATCGCCCGTTTTCTAAACGCATATAATTACCATTCTTTCGACAAAACCAGTAATCTCTCTTTCCGCAATGCAAGTAATTCGTTTGTTTACCTTCTCTTCCAGCGTTTATCACAAATTTCTTCATCGTTTGTAAAGATTCCAATTCTAAAAATTTCCACTACTAACATTGTTTTCAGCACATAAGTATCTATTAACGCGACTCCCATTTAAAAATCCAGTGCTTCACAAGATGTACTGGTGTATGTCCCACCGAACCTCAATAAGCAAAATCCTTGCATGCAACGCAATTTCTCTCTCCGACAACGTCCAGTGGGGCGCTCTAACTGCAAGGTATCCAACATGTTATCACTTACATTGTGTTCCTGAAATAGAACAGAGCGACAACAAACTGTTTTTATTATATTAACCGTTCAAGGTGATAATGGACCGTAATACCCCCGACAACTTACATTCGGAATTTTCGTTAATGTATAACCTACTAAAACAAAAAAAAAGTGGTAATACCCACCAGTAAAATACATTAACATATTATTAAATATGATACAAAATTTCTGAGAATAACTGCACCAAGAAATTTAATAACGAACAAGTAAAACAAACACTTTCACCTTATTGCACAATGATGTGTGTATAAAACTTCACTAGAGATGGTAGTGTTTATAGTTTTTAAATAATAACTTTCTTATGTATTTTAATGTTTTCCAGAACCGAGACCGAACGAGACATTTGGTAAAACTCGCAACATTGAAGACGTATAACCCTATAAACGTAGTACCACAGTACCAGAGTAAATTCGTACGGCAGTTATGTAGACAATGTAGCTATACATTGTCTATACAGTTTTGTAAACACAGATTTGTAACCGTTATGTATTGCATAGAAAAACGCAAACCAAAATGATTTACAGAGTTTTATTTTTATATTTAACAATACTTTTATATTTAGCAATAAGAGATTTCTAACTGCTTAACATATCTGACGTAATGTAGATCCTTGTTTTACAGTTTGGATTCAAAATTATTTTCGTCAAAGATTTCGCCTAAAAGATTGACAAGATACCATTTAAAAGCATGCGAATTGTTCTTGGAAAGTGTGTTATGTACATGAGATTTATGAGGTTATTCTGGAAGATAGAAATCAGTTTATTTATTATTAGATCTATTATTTATCACAGTTTTTGAAGTATACAAATAAGAAGGGTTCTTTTTAAAAAAAGATTAAATAAACAGAAGTGGTTCTTAAATAACAACATCCTTTACAGAACCGATTCTTGGAAATTAGGTATCTCATTATTGAAAATTGCGCTTAGCTTCCGAAATAATAACCTAGTTTATTCCCCGGTGAAAAGTGGGATTATCAATTACACCTCAAAATACAGTCAGACACACAGTTGCGCTTAGACCGCTGTAAAATACTAAAATTCCTTGAGTAATGTATTATTAATTTGAAGTTTTTGGTAAATAAAGCTATTATAAGAAATAGCGTAACATAAATATTTCCTGCAATTATCAGTATGTGTTAATCGGATATATACATCAACATGCTGATCCCGTCGTTCCATCTTTTTTTCCTTTTTTTCTATCTTATTTACTAAGAAAAAATACCTATATTTACAGATCAAAATATGTTTACCTAGCAATTTCTTAAACTTATGCACAGAATTCTAATTTTACAAATTCATAACAATATTATTTTAATACAAAATTTTATTGTATACACCAATTCGAAATTAACCTTCTGCAGCGAGAAGAAATGAATCCTTGGATGAAACACCCTTGAACAAGCATGTCATATTGCCTATTAGGAAGAAATCCATGGAAACATGACAGTATTAATTTGTTCATGTGGCTCACACGTTTACCCTTAATCAGGGGGATTTAACCCATATATATGCCGCACTTATGCTTGTTCGGCACCATTCTTCGTTTACCAGAAAGGTCACTCGATCTTCGGATTATACTCAGAATGGGGCCTCCATTGACAAAAGGGAAAGCGCAGCCCTAGAAATCCAATGGTTGGAGTGAGAAGTGTCATTTATATACCTTTTGTCAAGGAAGGCCTCCTCTCTGAAATCATCGGGAGTGCGTCTATTCATCTCACATCTCGGATAGAACGAACTTACTCGCCGGGACACACTGGGGTTGGAATTTCGCTTCCGAGGCGACACGCAATGGCCGCTGCGCGGCTGCACCATTAAAACGAGTATAAAATCTGAACTATTTGTCCAAATTTTACAATTTGAAAACACATTCAATTTGCATTAAATACACAATGCAAAAACTGACAAAATGCTCACTAATTTTCGTCGTGATGTTCAGTGGTTTAGTCGTGTTTATGTAGCAAACAGAACTTGACACATACTAGAGCATTTTGCATTTATGTATTTGTTTGTATTAAATGAAAATGATAGACTTAACCGGGGATCGAATTCGCAACCTTTAACCTTATAAAGGTTCTAATGACCTTGACGTTGACGAGCCTTAAAATCCCAAGGGGAAAATATCCAACTTAACACGCTAATGTGCTACCCAATACACTATTCCATTCAAAAAATAATAATAATAATAATCTATTATCTCGTTGTTTATAATCACTACTGAAGAGATTGTTTGTGCTCGTGAACTTACAAAATTGGAATTTTCCAACCCCCAAAACAACAAAGTATTCCAACTCATGGTTTTGACGATCGTTGCCATCAATGGCAGTGTATCCTACCAGAACAGTTATGAGGTCTGTGGGTTATCGCACATTCCAAGAATATGGTATTGGTAGAAATGGTATGGGAACTAACGTGACTGTGTTGTGGTGACCGCAGGAGGTCTTCCTGGTTTCGTTCCTCCAATGTAATATTATTAGAACTTCCAGGCGGGCGCTCTTACTGCTCTCGTCCGACATGTTCTCACTTACATACTCTTGCAGAAGTAAATGTGAGCTACATCAGTAAGTTAGAAGTCATGATGGGCTATAATACCCCCCCCCCCAAAAAAAAAAACATACTTTTATGATTTTCGTTTTGTAAAACATAAGAAAACAACATAGATATGGTAATAAAGGTCAGTAATATATATAAAGATCTTTAAAATTGTAAAAATATTTGAGAACAATTACACCCAAAAAATAGAATAATCAAAAAAGAGAACAAAACACTTGCACTTATTCACGCAAAGAATGGTTATTTATGTTTCCAGAAGCAAGACCTAACGAAATAGATGTCAAATCGGAGACAAGGCAAAAGATGGTGTCATTTCAATCCTGTCTCCTGCTACGGTTTGATACCACATAGGAGAATGATCTCTCTACAAATATTAAAAGTGTTATTGTCGTTCGTACCTGCCTTGCGGATCTAAATGAAACTGCATTGTAAACTCTAATTTGTACTTGAGATGTTTATTGCAAAGAAAAAAACAAAAACAAAATGATTTACAGTTATTCCTATACGATACGTGAAGGGAGTCAGTGAGGCTTAATTTGCATAATTTTAAATCAGTAGCGATAATTAGTATATATACCTTATTAGGAGCAAGTACCTAAGCAAAGCTTGTACCTTACTCCTTTGTCAAATAAAAGTTAAAGCCTAAAAGGTTAGTCGCCAAAGGTTCAAAAAGGTTATATACTCGGCTATAAAAATACTTTTGGCCGAAAGTACAGTTGTCATTTGCTGTTTGAGTTGATTCAGCACCACTTAGCCATGATGCGATGAACTTGTCATCGCACCATGTTGCCAGTCCCTAGCCACAAAGAGGCGGGTGTTTTCTACTATCTAGCAGGTTTCGTCGAAAGGAAAAGTAGACATCAGCTCGAATTTACGCACTGACTGACATTAAAACAAGATGAATTTACAAGAAGGTTTCCGGTGTGATTTAAAATGTTTGATAGAATAAAAGAGTATAAAATAAATTAAATAGAACTATTGGATGCAATGAAAGTAAAATAAAAATAAAATAAAATAAAAATAATATTAAAATGTAAAGAGTAGAAATAAAAGTAAAGGTAGTAAATACCAAAGTAAAATAGAAGGAAAAGAAAATTACAAATGTAATAAAGTGGAGTAAAGTTGAAAAACAATAAGAAACGGTATAGGTAATAAATAAATAAAGCAAAGTAGGATACAAAACGTAGTATTGAAATTAGTAAAAAAGCAGTATAGAATTTAGGGTCAAATATAGTTAAAAATAATTAAAAGAATAACAATCAGGGTACGGTAGCTGACAATTAAATACAGCCCTTTCGTACAACGCTTTAAAATTTCGAAGGAGTATGGTAAGATCAAAACTAACATTCCTTCTTTTTTCAATAGATCGAAGAATCCCCAACATGGTGGATGTCTCTGTTGGGATCCCTTCCTGAGACAGAGCCAACTTCATTCCTACGGGCGGAATCGGCCACTCCACCGAATCTCCGTCCTCCATAGTTCGACAAATTACCAATTGAATAATGAAATTGAGAAGTTTAGAATCCTCAGCTTTTGTAATTATAATATTATCCACTATTGGTAAAATGTAATCAAAGCGTAAGACAGAAGACTCTCCTGAGGATTCCACGGAAATAGTTGGGGACTGAATAATTTCAGTGGATTCTATAGATCCCGGGTCCAGGGGAGGTCAACGTTGTGATGGTAGAAAGGGGGGATTAGTAAGCCAATAAAGGAATTATCTAAGACGAAGAGTTAAAGAACCACATGATATGAAACAAAGAGAGAGAGAGAGACACCATCTGCCTACAATTCTCAGGGTACGTCCACAAAGGGAGTAATCCTCCGTTTCCGACCGCGAGAATAAAGAGTCGAGAAGTCGATAATAGTGTGGGAAGTATGAAAAGAAACAGTCCGACGCAAGATTCTCCTACTACCACATGAGAAGCCACGCACCAGCGGATTACTAATGAAAAATATTGAAAAAGGTGATAGAAATAGTAAATCGTGGCCAGAAGAATTAGATATTTTACCCCGGCGCTTGTTCCCATGTTCTTTTAAATAAGGGACACAAGGTACGTAAAGTTTAGAGGTTCTACCCTCGTATGACCTTTTTTCTTCAATTAAATTCTTTAGCCCTTTCAGTCTAGGGACTAACATGTATTCATCTTTTGGACTAAGGAAGGCCACCCCCACTAAGACGGGAAGAATGTTCTAGCCTCCAACAAAAATCTTCTTACCTCAACCCTCCTCCTGGACCCGAAAGTCCATTCTGCAAGAAATGAAATGAAATAAAACGAAAATAGAAAAATTTGTGGATAAAGCTTAGAAGTAAACTAAAAAGCAATCACTAGAGAATTGCTAGGAAGCAAAACAAGAAGGACATAAACAAAATAAAGTATACATAATACATATGAACATAAAATGTGCAATAAGTGAGGCTTATGGGATAGAGCGATACAGCCATTGATGGTATCCAACTGGCATGCACAGATTCGTGCAAACCGATTCTTAAAATAAAAAAATATGGCCAACCTGTTCCTAAATTTTTTTAAAATTAATTTTTACCTAAAAAAGAATAGAAATAACAAAAAAACACAGTTTTTTTAAATTGGATACCTCATTGTATCAAACACAAAACTAGAAAAGTATTAATACTGCTTGTTATATCTGTCTTAATAATTATCCTTCTTGAACAGTTTGGCTAAATATTTGGCTCTTAATCTAACACACGATGGAAGAAAATAGTTTAAAATGGTTTGGTCACGTGATAAGAATGGAAAGTCACAGAAAAACGAAGGCAATATGGAATGCAAGGCCAGAGGGGAAAAGAGAAGTCGCAGACCTCGAGGAACGTGGGATCAGAGCATTGAAGAGATATGTAGAAAGAGAGGAGCAACGGTGCAGGACGTTCAGCGCAAGGCTGCAGATAAGAAGGGATATCTGAAATGGCTAACCCGACACTGAAAGGCAAAAGGGAGAGACGAAGAAGAAGAAGAAGAAGAAGAAAAGTTTTGGTGCAAAATAACTTTCCTAGAAGGATTCGAGAAAGGAGATAGGAAATATACCATTTAAAATCATGCGTATTTATCTGGAAAAGTGTGATATATTAATAATAAAAATATAAATAATAATAATAATAATTAATATTAAAAATTATTATTATTATTATTATTTATTGACCATCTTCCTTTGGAATAAAAAAATTCATACAGAATGACATGAGTGATGATATTTGTGTGATTATTCAGAAAATGTGAATGAGAATTTATATTTATTAACTCCAATATTTATCACGTTTAAAGTTAGATTTTTTAACGTACATAAATAAGAAGAATACATTGCCATTTTAGAATAGATAGCCATGAGAAGTCCGTTTAAGTTGAAATGGAAGTGGGATAGGACGGGTGGGCATGCGAAAGACTCATGAAGCTGCACAATCCAACGAGTGTACGGCAACGTAGTGCTGCCTCCAGAATGATCTCTTCAATCCTGAAGCATTCCGGGTTTTGAGAGAAAAGTAAAATGATTCTTGATCCTTTAAATTCATAATAATACACATTTCATACAAAATTTGACTGTATACACAATACAACTTAATACCCGACGTAACAGTTTGAACTATACACAACATCTCGCGGGAGCCGCACCGATCGAATATTCGCTTCCGAGGCATGACGTGGCTGCACCATTTCAATAAAATTCTTGTAAACTCTTAACTATTCGTAGAAGTATTACGATTCAAAAACGTTCTTTATTTTTGATAAATGCAAAAAGTTAATAATCTATTAAATGTGAATTTTGGTCCTCATAATTAACTCACTTATATTGAAGTGTTTTATCTCTTCTATTTTTAATAACAATTTATCTGAAATTTAAGTTCATTTTTGTAGCTAGAGATATGCTGAAGCGGACATTATTATAAAATTCTTTGAGGTAAAGAATATAGCCATTCATAGTTGTCTCATACCTGTAAGCATGTAGGTAGCGTAAGCAAATATAACAACTATTTTCCCAATTTCATCGACATTTCTTTTCAGGAATATTTCAAGCGTTTTGGGAAGACTAACGATGACATGTGTGACTGATGTAGAGCAAGAAACCCCTGAGCATGCGTGGATGGATTCCCCACTTTATGTGCCTTTTCGGGCATGCCTTATTACAGAATATGGGAAGAAATATATCCTAAACCTGACAGCAGAAAACAGTTATAAACGTAGGCTTCCGCGGCCGGAGTCCATATAATAGGGGTCGCGAATACATAGGGGAAATCGAACGAACTGTGGAAGAGAGAATTAGGGAACACATTCGACATTTCAAATATGGAAGGACAACCAAGTCAGCCATAGCCCTCCATGCGATAGAGGCGGGGCATGACTTTAACTTTGATGAAACTCGGATAAATATTAAGAAGGATCGTTGGTGGCCCAGACGGATCAAAGAAGCCATAGAAATTGCCAGAACACCTAACAATCTTAATGTTTACAATGGCTTGATCTTATGCAGTGCCTGGAGTTGGGCACTAAGTCCACCCAAACGCTCCGCTTCACCTGGTCTCCAAGTGCAGAGTGACCACACACCCGACCCTACCGGTTCCGCTCCACCCCGCGCTGATTGGCCACAGCGCCCGGCGTAGCCAATCATAGCGTAGCGGCTCAACCCCAACCCAATCTATATAACCGACGCGTAACACGTTCGACCACGCAGACCACGACAGCGACTTAGGTCTGTACAACTCTGACATTACCCTGATTTTCTTTAAACCGCCTCTGCCTTAGGGCCCTTGATCGGAATTGATGGGATGGTCCCTTGCCAGCTTCCGGAGAGTAAATTAGTTTTTTTTCCTCCGCGTGGTCATACGCAGTTTGTACTGTTTTTTGACAATAAATTTATTATTATTATTAAGAAGGCCACAGCACGATGGCCGAAACATTGGTAGTTACATGTACTAAGACGCGGTTTGTCCGGGACAAACAAGCTTATAGAAAACAGTTAATTGACAAGCAGACAAAGTATGCACTATATATGGAATTTGTAAGCAAGATAGATAGAATTAGGACGGTGTATAGATAGAGGATCAAAAATGGATAGAAAAAAGAATTATAAAGTTTGTCAAATAGCAGAAATCCCATTATTGCTTTATGCAAAAGAAACAAGGAGACCGGCAACAGTCAAGACAAATTAATAAATGTCACAAACCATTTCTACCTCTATCAGACATGTTAAAAATTAAAGTTCGCCTATGTTCATCCTGGTCATCTAAACTAACTCCTTGTTAAATTTCTGCACGATCAGTTTAGTGGTTTACTCGTGATCGGCTACCAAACAGACATACACTCATTCGCGAGGGTAGTGGTTAACACTTTCCACAAAACATAAACCGTGGCTACATCGTTCTAATTAGTTTCTTAAGTGAGTTCGTATTTAACTAAGTGGGGACAACAAACAGGGTTCCTTATCGCAGAAGGAAAACGAATAATAAAACAAATTGACTAAATTGTTTATTAACAAATGATAAAAAGTTAAAATGACATTTCCTTAAAACTATCTTGCTCACACTCCCAACATCACACAAAACAAACCCAAAATGACATAACGAAATCCCTTGAAATCAAAAAGCTTGGTATTAATAACTACCAGTTAGTCATAACATGTACAATTATCAATGAATTTAAATAAAACTGTCATATAGGCTTATCTTCTTTATGCTCTCTATCTTTACACAAAACCAAAAGTTTCTGAGCGTTGGCCTTAACCATCTTAGTTCGTAGCACACGGTTTGCTTGTTGCAGCTAGTAAATTTCAGATTTGATGCAACCAGTGTTTTCAAGTTACCTTAGTATTGATGACCAGATCAGTTCAAATAGGGGGTACGGAGGTACACGCACATACAGACTCAGCTTGTCCGTTTCGTCGTTCCTTGTCACGGACTTCTCTCCATTCAGTGGACCAGCCCCGCTGTTCCAGGAAGCACAAGCACAAGCCGGGATTCCCCCGTTCTCGGAGTTACAGCGTTCACTGCCCTCGTTCCATTCAATTTTAGAGGAAGTTTATTTAACTTCAGGCAACGCGACAAATGTCTCTACTACCGACATATTGTTGCGAAACAAAGCGGTTAAAATCCAAATAATAATTGGATGAAACCCGGAGTTAAACTTCATGAACAAAAATTAGAACATGATGCTCCGAACGACTAATTGAGCGCAAAAAACTGCGAACATGAGCATCGCATGATGCTTCGGACGACTGACTGCAGTCTCGAGAAAAAGATTCTTCTCGAAAGACAATTTGAAAATAATAGTAAAAAATAATACACATTTGATTCATGATTTCTGCTAACTGCATGCGTTGGCTGAAGCAACTCCGAACACTGGACGTGTTTCATGCAAGTTAAACTCTTTGGTACTTTAATAAGCAAACTACAATCACATAGCACAAACAGCTAGCCTCATATGTTATTAAAGCGTTAATGATGACGACGACAACATGTCAGATTTGCTTCTGGAGCAGAGGAATTCAAACAGCGTCGGGGACACCGCGTTGAGGCTGTTCTGGGTCCTGGTCTTTGCACACGACCACATTGTTTTCAGACGGCCACACGAAGTGAAATGATGAATATTTTGGTGGAATGAATGGTAGGGACACGTGAAAGAAAACCGCTTCGTCCACCGCTTATTCAATACACTTCGCCACTTGGTACAGACAGGGTTTGAACCAGCGTCACTACGCCACGGGTCACCCCAACGCGTTGGGGGGATGCAGTATGCGACGTCTTTCTTCACGGAAGATTTACCTGCTTCACAGAAAAGGAACGGACTTGAACCGTTCAAAATTTGTCGTTTCTACAGGCTCAATATCATCTATTGACAGAAAGCGGTTTTCTATGCATTTACGGGATACCTTTTTTCCTTCCATTGTTGTGTAGTCTCTATGTACGTTGGAAGCTGTATTTTATCTCACTACTAGAGCATTTATTTCATGATACTCGGATTAAGAAGTAGACCTCAAGACAGTTGTTTTAAAAAATATATTTCAAACAAAACACTTAATTGGGATTATATTTTATAACTTTCATATATTTGTTGTTTGTTCATTATACTTGCACTAAAAATATTTTTTCATGAATAATTTAATATGTAACTTTAAAAAATTCTGATTTGGTCACGATAGCCTTATCCTTAAATACGTATTTTCTGTTTCAAACATTTAATAAATACTTCCCTTATAAATATAGCCTCTACTTTAGAGCTCTTGATCGGAATTGATGGCATTATCCATTGCTTCCTTCTGGAAAGTAAATTATTCCCCCACTCACATGGTCATACGAAGTTTGTAACGATTTTTTGACAAGTAGTTTATTTATAAATTAGATCATACTATTCGTTTTTGTAAACAAATTCTGTAAACAAAATTTTCACTCAGTTTACTCAAATGTGATTAGTCTTTCCCTTAATTAGTCATGCATCCAGAAATTTGTTTTTTCAGGGTCCCAGAATCACCCACCAAAATATTGTCATAAATGTTAAAATTATTCTTTTTTAAAACATAATACATACGTTAAACTGATGAATTCACGTTATTAATTAAAAAATCTAAAATCACTAATATTTAACGCAGATGTATGAAGTACATTTATTACAACTTATAGAAAATCTTTGGGAGCGGCTCCGAGACCTTCCCGATAACAGGCCTTACCTCGTTTTAACCTAATTGTCGTCCGCATCTCACGAAATTTGTCAAGAACACGAAAATTATGAAAAAAATAATACTAACACACTGTTATTGAGGCACAATGAAATATAATGTATTAGGCAAATGTTGTTAGTCCTTTCTTATCATCTTTACGTATAAATATGTAGTAATTCAAGAGAGTTTTAGTTGGTACAATTGAGTGATTCGGAGAGTCCCTTTACACGGCATGAGTCGCATGGGCTCTCCCTATGGTGTGTAACTGCATTATCCCTAGCTTCACCAAAAATGTTTAGATATTTGTGAGTTCTAATGACCCAGATGTTGGTGAGCACCAATGATCCAATTATAAAGAAAACTTTTAAATCTAAGCTTAACCTTATTCCCAATTCAATACCCAAGTTGGCTTGGTAATACCTTTAAATGTTACCTTGGAAATAAGTTCTGTATTGCTGTGGTAATCTCTCCGCTGGCCTAACCTTCGTCTTCAGAGGGTCTGAATGTATGATTTAACACATTTATCACAACGCATAATTTCATAAGAAATATTTAAATGCCACGCTCTAATACTAATCTTAAATCACTACTTCAGGTAAAATACTTCAATTGTCTGAGCACTTAAAGAAACAATTCCACTTTCAAATATGAATTTAGAAGCGAAACCCTCAGTTATGTTCGAAAGTGCAAAGCAACTCATATAATCTTCACCACGACCACTTAGCAAATTTATCGAAATTATAAGAAAGAGTAACCCTTAATTACGTTTTCCCTCACTCTTTCTATCCAAAAGAAACTTCTGTCTGAGTAAAATTGATCAACAACATGTTCGCCCAGAAAATAATTTTTAAGTCATTTTAAGAATATACGCACGAAACATCAAACTTTATTAACCGATATTTTATAAAAATTTGATTTATCTTCATCTAAATGTTCTCAATATTGAAATATAGGTAAAATCATTATATTTAAACATACAACATTCACATAAAGTTGCATTAACCCAAGATGTGTAGGTTTGCGTGTATACTGCATTAACCTATACAACAAGAATGTCACGGATCATTAAGATTTTTTTAATTCATTAGTCAACAAAAATGTTTTCTACTCACATTACTTGCTGTTTGTTCCTTCAGAGAAAAGTTAAAACAGGTGTCGTTTGTGTTCGCAATTAGCAATTATTTCCAGATAAAAATTAACAAACGATACAACACTAGTAATTGTTGAACAAAAAATAACGACCCTTTTAGCAGACAGTATATTCTAAAACTCATAAAATATATTCCCTGAACGTTCATTGCCCTTCATAACCCCTTAAATGTCTAGTGATGTCTTTTGCCTGTTTGACTTGACCTCTCACTCGGAATATTTTATCTCACTCGATAATGACACCAATGGGCACTTAAACGTCGTGAATTTTTTAGTTTTGAAAGTGTCGGTACTGTTCTCTGTATTTCATTCGGTGATGATGCTTTTCCACTAGAGATCTACAAAATAATGTTTGCTAAAACGGTCGTTATTTATTTATACAGAGGAAGACGATGATGGAGTGTTTATACATTACAATTGTTGATGACGTAGTAACTATCACTACAACACTTCCTACGTTAAAAGAAAGATCAGTTATAACCGGTTCCATCGTCGTGAAGATGTTTGGTTTTGCTATTCGATAAACTTAGAAAACCAAGGTGTCATGTGATAAATAAAATTTACAACAAAATAGAGAAACACTAAACATTTCATATGCTTCTCTAAAAGATAATAATTTCCCATAACTCTTTGCACAATTTTCTTTAGTGAATTTATTTTTCTTTAGTTCGTTCTACTCCCCTATTCGTGGGGTAAGCATCGTCGTCTTTTGTGTCTTCTCGTACTATCATCTGTCCAATGTTATTCTTATTCACTAAGACTCTTGGTATTAAAATAAGAGATCAAGTTGGAATACATTTTCATAAAACTCAACTATTAGTATTTATGTAAAAACTACTTAATTTTTGATTTTTCTTTTGAGAAGATATTTGCATAGTGTAACGTTTAAAGCACCTATATGCAAAATTACAAAAGAAGGGAAAAACTCGGTACATTGCTGCTTGAGCAATGTGACCACATAACCCAAGATAGTGTTTGGACTCAAGGTCACATTTTACGAAATTATCTATCTAAATTATTTTCTGGTGAGTCATTTTTATCAATCTTCGTGAAAAAGATGACAATCCAAATAAACATGGGCTCCGCTACTTTTTATGTGATTTCCTCGAAAAAAAAAATTTTTCTTTGCAGTTAGGCATTATTCGATGCGTTTCTGAAAAGTACTAAGTGTGAGAAAAGAATTATTTACGAAGTTATGACCAAAGTGCGCCTAATGCATCTTTCGACCATTTCTATCACAAAGAAATTAAATTAAATAAATTATTTCACTACAAAATGATTCTCCAAAAAGAACACAGAAACGAAATTACCGCACAACTAAGCGACGTACAATAATTAATAGACTTCCTAATAACCACTACGAAATCTGATTTAAATACTCCACACAACACCCTAAAAATAGTATTTTTTTAAGAAAACAAGTTGTGAATGCAGTTCACACTTTTATCAAAACAGGATAGTTGGTAGCATATTGATTGGTATATAACGAATTAAAACTATTGCATATTATCACCAACCTTATTATTATTATAAATATAATAAAGAAAATGCATTTTTTGCTGACGCAGTTATCATCCTCAGACTCTTAATTCAGAAGTATATGATGACAAGTGCGCGCGCTCGCATTTGCAAAAATATTCTTCTGAATTAAGAATCTGAAGATGATAACTAAGTTAGCAAAAAAAATTTCACCTTAATTAATAACAATAAAGGTTGGTGATATAAAACTACTTTCAAACTTTAAAATACATAACATTGTATTTTATTGCCAAAGTTGTCTTTAGCAGACCACACTTTCTCATCCTAACACTATTAATAAAAAAAAATATTGTTTACTTATTTGCCGATGCTAACTTAGTTTTGTACCCAAAGTAGTTTTTATTAATATACACCTATTTACCCTAAAACTATACTTAATTTAACAGAATGTAATTTTAACCGATTTAATTATCTCTGGTGCCTGTAGCTCGTTCAATATATTATATATTTCCTTCTAAAGATACAACCATTTCTCCTCTTTACGTATTACTAAGCGAAAATAGTGCGTTATCTCAGCTTATATTTCAATTTTAACTTCCAAAAACATACATAACAGGTGATTCGAATGAAGTAATTTTAATACCTATTCATGCAATTAATAAAATCTTATGAAAAATTAACTTCCGTTAACATTAAATCCTAATACGAATAAAACGGAAGTTTATTTTTCTGTGCAGGAAATTTTCTGTGGTATACAAAAAAATAGAAGACTAGAAGCTAAAAAATTAATAAAATTTTATAATTTTTATAGGAAATTTTTGTTTTATAGGAAATGACCTTTGACCATTATTGTCATTATATTGTTTAATAGTAAATTAGGTCAGAGCAACAATAAATTTCTTGAAATTAATTTCTTTGTTCATTTGTTAGTGAATTAATGTATGGTTATATCATTAATAAATCTAATTTCGAAGGTTCTAACCTTTTATGCTGTTCGGTGGCAAACATTTTATAACCAGATTCGTACAAAAATATTGACATGGTGGCGCAGTTAATCAAAATATGATTGTTATGGGAACATTCGTGTCGATCAGAACCAGTTACTCCGATCTTATATTTCATTCTCCTTAACATGAAACGCAATCCGTAGAAGCTATTTATCGCATTTATCGCTGTTCTCCCACGCGACGGACAGTGACGATGATACTCCAGTTCAAACGGTTTGTCGTTTATCAAATGCTATAAACTTTAACTGGGAAAAATTTGCCTCAAAAATACACTGTCTAGTTAAAGAGAATTATGTTTTTACTCAGCTGTTTGCAGAATTCCATAATTTGCACAATAAATATAAATATGATTACGTGGTAAAGATAAAGTTCTTGGAAAATTTTTGTATTACGATATTTGATGTAGACATCATGTTTTAATTTTTTCCCGAGTCGTTTAAACAGTCTCATGTCATTTTCATATGCTAATGTTAACATAAACCATTACAACATATCTAAATGTAACATAGTGCATATACAGGTATCATGAATTAATTGACATTATTCACGTCTACAATCGTAATTAAATTTATATTATTATAAACTTTATTGTTAAGAAACGCAGTTGCAAGCTGCGTATGACTACGTGAAGTTACTCTCTGGATACAAGCAATCCATCCCATTATTTCCGATCAAGGGTCCAAGGGCATTTGCGGAATTAATACTTAACAAAATTGTTTTTTAATAACAAATATGTGCTGTTATCAATTTATTATTCCAAATAGGATCGTATGTATTATGTGCTGAAATATTCGATATCAATACTAACAAAAGTATTAAATGACATTCTCGCCTTCGGAAAAATCAGCCACTACCCGGAGGAAAACCGGAGAAAAACCCGGGTCACAATGGAAAACCGAATCCGACAACGAATCCAAAATTTATTGTTGTGTACGACGATTTTCTGCTTTGATGTTTGTTTTTTTTATTATCAATTCTTGTCAACTATTTATAACAAAATATACCTGTTTGTTTCTGTTTCTTAATTTTGGTCATATTTTTGGTTCTGTATATGTACTATGGTACAATTAATCACGTAGTTATTGGTCATACATACATTTTCATCTGAATACATTCCAGCTTTACTTTAAGACGTGGAGACGGTAAAAACGTGAAATAAAACGTGTACGTCTACGGATGCAAGATAAATACTTCGAGTGTAATGATAGATGTTAATAATGTGATGAAAGGTCTTACGGTGCGTTATGTGTAATAGTAACCTGAACCGTTGCTAAAACAAAAATTGCCATCATCAGCAGTTTTATTTTTTCAAAAATAAAATAAGTGCATTTTTGTTTGATCATTATAGATGGCGGTTCAAGTGATACAATAAAAATTCGGTTCTAAAGCAATTTCGCGTGATATGATATATAAAATTATAGTCTCTTCTGATTCATAGTGTTTATACTTTATCGTAAAACGTCTTCAGGCGTATGTATTGAAGATACTACATTGTTGAAGGAGCTGAGTTCAGACATTAGTCGCTTTCAATTTGACTTTTTCACGTTCCTTTACTTCCATACGTATTTATCACTATTTATGACGTATTGAATCGATATGATGATCAATTGTGCAGGTAGTTATGAAGTTAAAATAATAAATTCGACCAAACAATGAAGACACTCGTCATTGTTCTTGAATAGGAAGTAATGAAGAAAACTCTTATGGCAGATGTATCAAACATTCACTTGTATTTCTCTACGTTGACTTGTTTAAACTATTGACATATAACTATAGAATAGGAAATAATACAGGGCTTTTTACGTTAAAATTTATTATCAGTATTAAAATGTTTAAAATACATTGCTTTGGGAAGATTTATTTGTATTAGTTTCATGTTTGGACTTCTTTATTTGCATTTCACATTTTACTGATAACCTACGTTACCTTTGCAGAAGCACAGAGCTCTGCTGTCGCATGTAATAAATAAGAAATATTTCTATTGCAATATAAATAACGTGAAAAATATATAAAATATTTTCATAAATTGGCGGTTTGGGGCTCGCCAACATCAAGGTCATCACACATCTTAATTTAATTCCTTTAATGGGTCGTTATACTTCGTTGCGGTCAACGCCGAGTTATCACGTAGTCCATAATGAATGTGAGAACGTAAACTACGATTTCCTTTGATTTTACTCTCGTTTTATAAAGTATGCCCCTATAAAATATGACATTATATGAAAGCTTTGAAAATATTTTTTTTTTGAAGTATTACAATTTAAATAAAAAAGGGTCGTAATACTTCAAAAGAAAATATTTTCACAGCTCTCGTGGAATGTCAGATTTTATAAAACGAGAGTAAAATAAAAGAAAATCGATGTTAACAACCTCATATTCATTATGGACTACCCAATTACCCGGCGTAGCCCCGGATTGTCCTTAGACTAATATAAATTTACTCAAGAAAAAATAATATCTATCAATATTCTATTATCAAATTACTGTTACATATTGTTTTTAAAAACATGTACAGCATTTTTCAAATTCATAAAAACACAAATTTAATACAAATTTTGACTATGCACTAAACCAGTTGAATTTTCGCTTCCGAGACACGACATGGCTAAACCATTTTATGAAAAATTTTGTAAGATCTAAT
>NNCF01128538.1:0-58962 GCA_002313205.1 Laupala kohalensis | reverse complement strand
AAATCCCTAATTCATATACATAATCCCTTATCTAACCCCCTACTCCATATCCCTATTCCTTAATCCATAATCCCCATTTCTTAATCCATATCCCCTAATCCCTATCCCTATACTTTTATCCCAATCCCTGTCCCCTAATACCTAATTCCTACCTTCTAATACCTATCCTTATCCCCGATCCCTATCTTCTAATCCCTATCCCTATCCTCTAATTCCTATCCTGATCCCCGAATCCCTAGTCCCTATCCCATAATCTTTATCCTTATCCCTTAATCTCTATCCCTATCCTTTAATCTCTAATCTCTATCCCTATCCCCAAATCCCTATCCCTTAATCCCTATCCTTTAATCCCCATCCTCTAATTCCTATCCCCTAATCCCTACCCCTTAGTCCTTATCCCCTAATCTGTATCCCTATCCCTATCAACCAATCCCTAATCTATATCCCTATCCTTATCCCATAATCCGTATCCTCTAATCTCTATCCCTTTCCCCTAAACCTTATCTCTATTTCCTAATTCCCAATCTCAATTCCCTAACTCATAATACCTATCCCTATCACCTATCCCCATATCCTAATCTTTAATCCGTTTCTCCTAATCCCTATCCCCGATCCCCAATCCCTAATCTCTATCATTTAATCCCTAATCCCTAGCCCTGTCCCTTAATCCCTATTTCCTTATCCCTATCTAAATCTATTAATCCCTCTCCCCTATTCCCTATTCCCTACCCATACTCTTTAATCCCTACTTCCTTTTGTTTATCCCTATATCCTAATCCCTAATCCTTATCTTTATCCACTTATCCCTAAATCCTATCCCCTTATCTCTATCCTTATCTACTAATCCCTAATTCATATCCCTACACCTTTTATTCTAATCCCAATCCCTTAATCCTTTTCCCCATAATCTCCCTGTCCTCTTATACCTAATCCCTATCTTCTAATACCTATCCCTATTCCCGATCCCTATCTTTTAATCCCTATCCCTATCCTCTAATCCCTATCCTGATCCCCGAATTCCTAGTCTCTATCCCATAATCTCTATCCCTATCCTTTAACCTCTATCCCTATCCTTTAATCTCTAATCTCTATCCCTATCCCCTAATCCCTATCCCTTAATCCCTATCCCTTAATCCCTATCCCTTAATCCCTATCCTCTAATTCCTATCCCCTAATCCCTACCCCTTAGTCCCTATCCCCTAATCTACATCCCTATCCCTATCTACCAATCCCTAATCTATATCCCATAATCCGTATCCTCTAATCTCTATCCCTTTCCTCTAATCCCTATCCCTATTTCCAAATTCCCAATCTCAATACCGTAACCCTTACTACCTATCCCTATCACCTATCCCCATATCCTAATCTTTAATCCGTATCTCCTAATCCCTATCCCCGATTCCTAATCCCTAATCTCTATCATTTAATCCCTTATTCCTAGCCCTGTCCCTTAATCCCTATTTCCTTATCCCTATCCAAATCCATTAATCCCTCTCCCCTATTTCCTATTCCCTACCCCATACTCTTTAATCCCTACTTCCTTTTGTTTATCCCTAATCCCTAATCCTTATCTCTATTCACTTATCTCTAAATTCTATCCCCTAATCCCTATCCTTATCCACTATGCCCTAATTCATATCCGTACCCCTTTAATCCCAATCCCTTAATCGTTATCCCCATATTCTCTATCCCTATCCCCATATCCTTAATCCATATCTCTGTCCCCTAATCCCATTCCCCTAATCTCTATCCCTACTTTTAATCCCTAATCCCTACCTTTATTCCCTAATCCCTATCCCCTTTCTCCTAATCCCTAGTCCTTATCTATATCTCTTATCCCTATCCCTATCCTTTAATCCCTATCCTCTTATCTCTATCCATATACCCTAATCCCTACCCCCTATCCCCATCCTCTTAATTCCTATCCCTATCCCTATCCCCAAACCCTAACCCCTAATCCCTACCCTAATCCCTATCTTCTAATCTCTATCTCTATCCCCATATCCTTAATCCTTATAATTATCCCTATCCCGTAATCCCTATCCATATCCCCTAATCTCTATCCCTTTTCCATAATCCTTATCCCCTAATCCCTTATCCCTATCCCCTAATCCCTATCCCTATTCCCTAATTTCTATACCTATCCTGTAATCCCTGATATCTATCCCTTATCTTCTTATCCCCATCCCTATCTTCTAATCCCTATCCCCTAATCCGTAATCCCTATATATATCCCGTCTATCCCTACCCTTAATCTCTCATCTTTATCCCTATCCCCTAATCCCTATTCCTTAATCTCTATCCCCTAATCCATATCCCTTAATCCCTATCTTATATTCTTTATCCCTATCCCCCAATCTCTATCCCTATCCTGTAATCTCTAATCTGTATCGCGATCCCCTAATCTTTATCCCTTAATCCCTATCTTTATCCGCTATTCCCTAACCCCTATCCCTATCTTCATCCCCTAATCACTATCCCTATCCTTTAATCCCTTTCCCTATCCCAATCCATAAATCCCTATATCCTATACCCTAATCCCTACCCTTATCTCTAATCCCTATCTTCTAATCCCTATGCCAATCCCTTAATTTCCATGTCTATCCCAATCCTTTAATCCCTAATTATTATTTCTATTCATTAATCCCTAATACTTATCTCTAACTCCATCCTCTAATCCCAAATCCCTATCCGTATCCACTAATCTTTAATTCCTTTCCTTATCCCCTAATACCCTTCGCTATCCCCTATGCCTTATCCCTACCCCTAATACCTATACCTATCCCCTCTAACCCTACTCTAAATCTCTAATCTTTATCCCTATCCCCTAATCCTAACCCCTAATCCCAATCCCCTAATCCCTATCCCGAAATCCCTATCCTCTAATACCTATCCAGATCCCCGAATCCCTAATCCCTATCCCATAATCATTTTCTTTATCCCCTAATCTCTATCCTTACCCTTAATCTCTAATCTCTAATCTCTATCCCTATCCCTTAATCCCTATCCCCTTATCCCTATCCCTTAATCCCTATCCCACAATCCCTATCCCCAATCCCTATCCTTTAATCCCTATATTTATCCCTATCTACTAATCTCTAATCCTTATCCCTATCCATATCCCCTAATCCTAAATCTTTATCTCTATGCCCTAATCCCTATCCGCTAATCCCTATCCCCTAATCCCTAAACATATCCCCTAATCCTTATCCATATCCACTATTCCCTAATTCATATCCCTATACCCTAATCCCCATCCGTATTCCCTAATCCCTATCACTATCTCCTAATCCCTAATCCCTATCCATTAATCCTTCATCCCTATCCCATTTCCGACAGATCGATTGACCTAGATTATGACAGATGGATTGACGTAGATTCGGACTGATAGATTGACCTAGATTCCGGTGAATGTATTGACCTAAATTCCGAGGGTTCGATTTATTTAGAATCTGACAGGTGGATTGACTTAGATTTGGACGGATCGATTGACCTAGATTCTAAAGGATGGATTAACCTAGATTCCTGCTGATGGATTGACCCAGATTCCGACAGACGGTTTGACCTAGATTCCGACAGACGAATTGACCAAGATTCCGGCAGACGAATTGACCTAGATTCCGAGGGATCGGTTGACCTAAATTTCGACAGATGGATTGATTTAGATTACGACATATCGATTCTCTTAGAATCCGCCGTATAGACTGACCATTATTTCGATTGACCTAGATTCCGACGGATCGATTGATAAAGATTCCGAGAGATGGATAGAACTTCATTTTGACATATAGATTGACCTAGATTCCGACAGATCGAATGACCCAGATTACGACGGATCAATTGACCTTGATTCCGACGGATCGATTGACCTAGATTCCAAAGGATGGATTGACATTGATTCGTACAGATAATATTGACGTAGAATTCCAACAGATGGATTGACATATCTTCTATGGGATCGATTGACATAGATTCCGACAGATGGGTTGACCTAGATTGGGGCGAATTGATTGACCTTAGATCCGAGGGATGGATTGATTTAGATTCCGACAGTAGGATTAACCTAGATTCCGACAGATGGATTGTCCTAGATTCCGACAGATGGATTGACCTGTTTTAAAACGGATCGGTTGACGTTAATTCCAACGAATAGATTGACCTAAATTTCGACAGATGGATTGACTTTGATTCGGAGGAATCGTTTGACTTAGATTTTGACTGATGAATTGACCCTATCCGCATATCCATAATCCTTATACTTATCGCTATCCCGTAATCCCTATCCATATATCCTAATCTCTATCCCTTTTCCATAATCCTTATCCCCTAATCCCTATCCCCTAATCCCTTATCCGTATCCCCAAATCCCTATCCCTATTCCCTAATTTCTATGCATATCCTGTAATCCCTAATATCTATCCCTTATCCCCTAATCCCTATCCCTCTCGTCTAATCCCTATCCTCTAATCCGTAATCCCTATCTCCTAAACCCTGTTTCCTTATCTCTTTCCCCATCCCATAATCCTTATCCGCTAATCCCTAATTCATATACATAATCCCTTATCTTACCCCCTAATCCCTATCCCTATCCCCTAATCCATAATCCCTATCCCCTAATCCCTATCCCTATACTTTTATCCCAATCCCTGTCCCCTAATACCTAATTCCTATCTTCTAATACCTATCCCTATCTTCTTATCCCCATCCCTATCCCGTAATCTTTATCCTGATCCTCGAATCCCTAATCCCCATTCAATAATCTCTATCCCGATCCCCTAATCTCTATTCCTATTCTTTAATCCCTAATCTCTATCCCTATCCCCTATTCCCTACCCCTTAGTCCATATCCCCTAATCTGTATCCCTATCCCTATCTACCAATCCCTAATCCTTATTCCTATCCATATCCTCTAATCCCTATCCGTATTCCCTAATCCCTAATCTCAATCACTATTTCCTTATCCCTAATCCCTATCCAATAATCCTTCATCCCTATCCCATTCTCCAAATCCGTATCCCTTAATCCCTTTCCCTATCCCCGAATACTTATCCCTAATCGTTAATCCCTATCCCTATCATTTATTCCAAAGTCCCTAACCCTATCCCCTAATCCCTATTTCCTAATCCCTTTCCTAATCCATTGTTCCCTATCCCCTATCCCTTAATCCATATCCCTTATCTTTATCCCTATCCCCTAATCCCTAATCCCTATCTCTATGCACTAATCCCTAATTCCTATTCCCTAATCTCTATCTCTATCCACTATTTTCTAATTCCTATCCTTATCCACTAATCCGTAATTTCTATCCCTACCCCCTAATCCCTAATCTTCATCCCTATCCCCTAATCCCCATATCAGCAATCTCTATTCCTATCTCCATATCTATAGTCCATATCTCTATTCCCTAATCCCTATCCCCTAATCTCTATCCCTATCCTTTAATCCCTAATCCCTATCTTTATCCCCCAATCCCTATCCTCTTTCCCTTAAATCATAATCCCTATATTTATCTCTATCAGCTAATCCCTATCCCTTAATCCCCATCCCCTAAGCCCTATCCGTAGCCCCTAAACCCTTCCCCTATCCCCATCCTCTTATTCCTTAATTCCTATCCCTATTCTCTAATCCCTATCCCGTAATCCATATTCCCTAATCTCTATCCATATCCCCTAATCCATAATCCTTATTTCTTAATCCCTATCCCCTAATCCCTATCCCTATACTTTTATCCCAATACCTGTCCCCTAATTTCTAACCCCTATCTTGTAATATCTATCCCTATCCTCTATTCCTATCTTTTTATTTCCATTCTTATCCCGTAATTTTTATCTTGATCCCCGAATCCCTAATCCCTATCCCATAATCTCTATCCGTATCCCCTAATCTCTATCCCTATCCTTTAATCTCTAATCTCTATCCCTATCCTCTAATCCCTATCCCTTAATCCCTATCCCCTAATTTTTATCTTCTAATCCCTACCCTATAGTCCCTATCCCCTAATTTGTATCCCTATCTACCAATCCCTAATCTATATCCCTATCCATATCCCCTTATCCTTATCCATATCTCCTAATCCTTAATCTTTATCCCTACCCTTATCTCTATTCGCTAATCCCTATCCCCTAATCCCTATACATATCTTCTAATCTTTATCCATATCCACTATTCCCTAATTCATATCCCTATACCGTAATCCCTATCCGTATCCCCTAATCCCTATCACTATCTCCTAACCCCTAATCCCTATCCATTAATCCTTCATCCCTATCCTGTTTCCCAAATCCCTATCCCCTAATCCCTATCCCCTAATCTCTATGACTATTCCCATATCCCTAATCCCTATCCTTATACCATAATCCGTATTCTCATATCTCTATCCCTTTCACCTTATCCCTATCCCTATTTCCTAATTCCCAATCTCAATACCCTAACCGTTAATACCTATCCCTATTACCAATCCCCATATCCTAATTTTTAATCCGTATCTCTTAATCCCTATTCCCGTTTCCCAATCTTTAATCCTTATAATTTAATCCCTAATTCCTAGCCCTGTCCCCTAATCCCTATTTCTTAATCCCTATCCAAATCCATTAATCCCTATCCCCTATTCCTTATTCCCTAACCTATACTCTTTAATCCCTATTTTATTTTGTTTATCCCTAACCCCTAATCCCTAATCCTTATCTCTATCCACTTATCCCTAAATCCTATCCCCTAATGCCTATCCTTATTCACAAATCCTTAATTCATATCCCTACCCCTTTAATCTTTAATCCCAATCCCTATAATCTCTTTCCCTATCCCCATATCCTTAATCCATATCTCTGTTTCCTAATCCCATTTCCCTAATCTCTATCCCTATCATTTAATCCCTAATCTTTTCCTTTATCCCCCAATCCCTATCCCCTTTCTCCTAATCCCTAGTCCCTATCTTTATCTATATCCCTTATCCCTATCCCTTATCCCTATCCCTATCCCCTAATCCCTATCCTCTTAACTCTATCCATATACCCTAATCGTTACCCCCTATCCCCATCCTCTTGTTTCTTAATTCCTATCCCTATCCCCTATTCCTAACCCCTAATCCCTACCCCTAATCCCTATCCCCTAATCTCTATCCCTATCCCTATATCCTTAATACTTATACCTATCCCTATCCCATAGTCCCTATCCATATCCTCTAATCTCTATTCCTTTTCCATATTTTATATCCCCTAATCCCTTATCCCAACCCCTTAATCCCTATCCCTATTCCATAATTTCTATACATATCCTGTAATCCCTAATATCTATCCCTTATCCCCTTATCCTTATCTTCTAATCCCTATCCCCTAATCCGTAATCCCTATTCCTATCCCGTCTATCCCTACCCTTAATCTCTAATCTTTATCCCTATTTCCTAATCTCTATCCCTTAATCTCTATCCCCTAATCCATATCCCTTAATCCCTATTCTCTAACCTCTATCCCTATCTTCATCCCCTAATCACTATCCCTATCCCCTTATCCCTTTCCCTATCCCCTAATTCCTAGCACCTATCCCCATCCCCTAATCTTTTTTCCCTATCCCCTAATCTCTAATCCCTATCTATTAATCCATATCTCCATCCTTATCTTCTAATCCCTATCTCCTAATCCCTATCCCATACTCCCTAATCCCTATCCCCTATTGTTTATCCCTATCCCCTAATCCCTATCTCTATTTACTAATCTATAATTTTTATAATTTAATCCCTATCTTTACCCACTAAGCCTAATTCCTATTCTCTAATCCCTATCCGTATTCACTAATCCGTAATTCCTATCACTACCCCCGTAATCCCTAATCCCAATTCGTTTATCCCTATCCCTTAATCCCTATCCCCATAATCTCTATCCGTATCCCCATATCTCTAATCCATATCTCTATCCCCTAATTGCAATCCCCTAATCTCTATTCCTATCCTTTAGTCCCTAATCCCTATCTTTATCACCCAATCCCTATCCTCTTTCCCCTAATTCCTACCTTTATCCCTATCCCCTTATCCCTATCCACTAATCCCTATCCATTTCCTCTAATCCCTATCCATATCCCCCAATCCCTACTTCTATCGCCATCCTCTTATTCCTTAATTTGATTCATATCTTAATTTAATTTAACCTTTCCTTACCCCCTACTCCCTATCCTCATCCCCTAATCCATAATACCTATCCCCAACTCCCTAATCCTTATCTGTATCCCCTAATCCATATCTTTATCCCTATCCCCTAATCCCTATCCCAATACCCTAACCCCTATCCTCTAATCCCTATCCGCTAATCTTTATCCCTATCCTTGTAATCCTTATCCCTATCCCATAATCCATATCTCTTTACCCTAATCCCTATCCCTATATCTAATCCCTATCCCCTAACCCCTATCCCTATCCCTTAATTCCTATGTCTATCCCTATACCCCAATCCCTAATTACTATTCCTATCCACTAATCCGTAATTCCTATCCCTATCCTCTAATCCATATTCCCTTGCTTTATCCACTAATCCCTAATTCCTTTCCCTATCCCTTTATAGTTATTTTTATCCCCTATCCCCTAATCCCTATCCCATAATCCCTATCCCCTAATCCCTAATCCATATCCATAATACCTATCCTCACTCCCTACTCTCTATCCATATCCTCTAATCCATTATCCCTTTCCCTATCCCATATCCCTAATCCCTATCCATATCTTCCAATCCCCATCCCTTAATCCCCATCCCTATCCCAAATCTCTATCCATTTTCCATATTCCTTATCTCTTAATCCCTATCCCCTAATCCATTATCCCTATCTCCTAATCCGTATCCATATTTCTTAATTTCTATTCCTATCCTTTGATCCCTAATATCTATACCTTATCCCTTAATCCCTATCCAAATCTTCTAATCCCCAGCCCCTAATCCGTAATCCCTATCCCTATCCCCTAAACCCTGTTTCGTAATCCCCATCTCCATCCCATAATCCTTATCCCCAAATCCCTAATTCATATACATAATCCCTTATCTTACCCCCTACTCCCTATCCCTATCCCCTAATCCATAATCCCTATCCCCTTATCCCTATTTCTATACTTTTATCCCAATCCCTGTCCCCTAATACCTAATCCCTATCTTCTAATACCTATCCTTATCCCCGATCCCTATCTTCTAATCCCTATCCTGATCCCCGAATCCCTAGTCCCTATCCCATAATCTCTATCCCTATCCCGTAATCTATATCCCTATCCTTTAATCTCTAATCTCTATCCCCTAATCGCTATTCCTTAATCCCTATCCTTTAATCCCTATCCCCTAATCCCTACCCCATAGTCCCTATCCCCTAATCTGTATCCATATCCCTATCCCTATCTACCAATCCCTAATCTATATCCCTATCCTTATCCCATAATCCGTATCCTCTAATCTCTATCCCTTTCCCCTAAACCTTATCTCTATTTCCTAATTCCCAATCTCTATTCCCTAACCCTTAATACCTATCCCTATCACCTATCCCCATATCCTAATCTTTAATCCGTTTCTCCTAATCCCTATCCCCGATTCCCAATCCCTAATCTCTATCATTTAATTCCTAATCCCTAGCCCTGTCCCCTAATCCCTATTTCTTTATCACTATCCAAATCCATTAATCCCTCTCCCCTATTCGCTATTCCTTACCCCATATTTTTTTATCCCTATTTCCTTTTGTTTATCCCTATATTCTAATCCCTAATCCTTATCTCTATCCACTTATCCCTATCCTCTTATCCCTATCAATATACCCTAGTCCCTAACCCCTTTCCCCATCCTCTTATTTCTTAATTCCTATCCCTATCCCTAAACCCTAACCCCTAATCGCTACCCTAATCCCTATCTTCTAATCTCTATCCCTATCCCTATATCCTTAATCATTATACCTATCCCTATCCCGTAATCTTTATCCATATCCCCTAATCTCTATCCCCTTTCCATAATCCCTTATCCCTATCCCCTTATCCCTATCCCTATTCCCTAATTTCTATACCTATCCTGTAATCCCTAATATCTATCCCTTATCCCTATCCCTATCCCCTAATCCCTATCCCCTATCCCCTATCCCCTAATCCCTATCCTTTTACTTTTATCCGAATCCCTGTCCCCTAATGCCTAATCCCTATCTTCTAATACCTATCCCTAGATTCCGACGGATCGATTGACCTAGATACCGACAGATGGATTGACCTAGATTCGGACGGATCGATTGACATAGATTTTGACGGATGGATTGACTTGGATTCTCACAGATGGATTGACCTAGATTCCGACAGATGGATTGACATAGATTTTGACAAATGGATAGACCTAGATTCCGACAGATCGATTGACCTAGATTCCGACGAATCGATTAAACTAGTTTATGTCGGATCGAATGACCTAGATTCCGACGAATAGATTGAACTAGTTTATGTCGGATCGAATGACCTAGATTCCGACGAATCGATTGACCTAGATTCCGATGGATGGATTGACGTAGATACGAAAGGTTAGATTGACCTAGATTCCGATGGTTGGATTGACGTAGATTTCGACAGATGGATTGACCTTGATTCCGACAGATGGATTACCTAGATTTTACAGATAGATTGACCAAGATTCGGACGTATCGATTGACCTAGACTCAGACGGATCGATTGACCTAGATTTCGACAGATGGATTAACGTTGATTTAGACGGATAGTTTAACCTTGATTCCGATGGATGGATTGACTTTGATTCCGACAGATGGATTGATCTAGATTCCGAAAGTTGGATTGACCTGGATTCCGACAGATGGATTGACTTGATTCTGACAGATATATTGACCTAGATTTCGACGTATCGATTGACCCATATTCCGACAGAAGGATTGACTTAGATTCCGAAGGAAAAGTTGACCTAGATTCTGACATATAGATTGACCTTAATTCCGACAAATGGATTGACCTAGATTCCGAGGGTTTAATTTACCCAAAATCTGACTGATGGATTGACTTAAATTTGGACGGATCGATTGACCTAGATTCTAACGGATGGATTAACCTTGATTTGTACTGATGTATTGACTTAGATTCCGACAGACGGATTGACCTAGATTCCGAATGACGAATTGACCTAGATTCCGAGGGATCGGTTGACCTAGATTCCGACGGAACGATTGACTTTAATTCCTACAAATGAATTGACCTAGATTCCAACAGTTGGATTGTCTTAGTATCCAACAGATGGAATGACCTAAATTACGACAGATGTATTGACATAGATTACGAGACATCGGTTGACCTAAATTTCGACAGATGGATTGACGTCGATTCCGATAGTTCGAATTACCAATATTCCGACAAAGGGATTGACCTAGATTCGGACGGATCGACTGACCTATATTCCGGAAGATGGATTGACCTAGATTTTGACAGATAGATTGACCTAGATTCCGAGAGATGGATTGACCGAGATTTTGACGGATCGGTTGACTATGATTCCGACAGATCAATTGACCTAGATACTGACGGATCGATTGACATAGTTTCCGGGATTTCGATTGACCTAGATTACGACTGATGAATTGACCTAGATTCGGACGGATCAATTGACATAGATTTCGACGGATGGATTAACCTAGATTCCGACAGATAAATTGACTTAGATTCCGTCAAATCGATTGTTTTATATTCCGTCGGATCGATTGACCTAGTTTCCGACGGATCGATTGACCTAGATTCCGACAGATGGATTGACGTAGAATCGGACGGATAGATTGACCTAGATTTCGATGGATGGATTGCCCTAGATTTTGACAGATGGATTGAACTAGATTCCGACTGATGTATTTAAATAGATTTTGACAGATAGATTGACCTAGATTCTGAGGAATCGGTTGACCTAGTTTCCGACGGAACGATTGACTTTAATTCCTACAAATGAATTGACCTAGATTCCAACAGTTTGATTGACCTAGATTCCAACAGTTGGATTGACTTAGATTCCAACAGTTGGATTGACCTAGATTCTAACAGATGGATTGACTTAAATTCCGACAGAAGGATGGATATAGATTACGAGGCATCGGTTGACTTAAATTTCGACAGATTTACCTTGATTCGGACGGATCGATTGACCTAGATTCGGGAAGATGGATTGAGCTAGATTTTGAAAGATAAATTGACCTAGATTCCGACGTATCGATTGACCAAGATTCCGCCAGATGGATTGACGTAGATACGGACGGATAGATTGACCTAGATTCCTACTGATGGATTGACCTTGATTCCGACGGATGGATTATCCTAGATTCAAACGCATGGATTGACCTAGATTACGACTGATGGATTGACCTAGATACGTACCGATGGATTGACCTAGATTCCTAATAATAGATTGACCTAGATTCCGTTTGATAGATTGACCTAGATTCCGACTGATCTATTGTCCTTAATTCCGACGGATCGATTGACCTAGTTTCCGTCGTATGTATAGACCTTAATGCCGACTGATGAATTGACCTAGATGCTTACAGATATTGTCTTGTTTCCGACGTATGGATTTACCTAGAATCCGAGAGATCGATAGACATATATTCCGACAGATGGATTGACCCATATGTGGACGGATCGATTGACATAGATTCTGACGGATGAAATGACCTAGATTTCAACAGATGGATTGACCAATATTCCGACAGATGGATTGACCTAGATTTCGAGGAATAGGTTGACAGATTTTGACAGATGGATTGACTAGATTTAAAAAAAATTGACCAAAATTCCGACTGATGGAATGACCTAAATTCTTACAGATGGATTATCCTAAATTAAAGCGGATCGATTGACCTTGATTTCGACGGATGGGTTGACATAGATTCCGACGGATAGATTGACCTAGATTGCGACGAATGGATTAACTTGGATTCTGTCGGTTTGCTTGACCTTGTATCTGACAGATAAATTGACCTAGATTCCAAAGATTAGATTGACCTGGATTCCGAGGGTCCGATTTACCGAAATTCCGACACATGGATTGACCTAAATTTGGACGGATCGATTGACATAGATTCGAAGTCTAGGTCAAATGATTCCTCCGAATCTAGGTCAATCCACTTGTCGGAATTTAAATCAATTCATCTGTCGGAATCTAAGTCAATCTATCCGAAAGAATTAAGGTCGGAGTTTAGGACATGCTATATTTCGAAATGTTCTGATGGATTGGTTGAGATAGAATCCGACTGATAGATAAATCTAATTTCCGACAAATGGATTCAACTAGATTCCAACAGATTGATTGATTTAAATTCCAACGGATGGATTGACGTAGATTTAGACAGATAGATTGATCTAAATTCCGAGGGATCGATTGGCCTAGATTCCGACATATCAATTCTCCTTGATTCCGCCGTATAGACTGACCATGATTTCGAGGGATCGATTGACAAAGATTCCGACGGATGGATTGAAAAGGTTTCGACAGATGGATAGACCTACATTTCGACATATGGCATGTCCTAAATTCCCACAGATCGATTGACCTAGATTCCGACAGAAGGATTGACCTAGATTCCGACAGATGGATTGACCAAGAATCGACGTATCGATTGACCTAGATTCCGACAAAAGGATTGATTTGGATTCGGACGGATCGATTGACTTAGATTCTAACGGATGGATCGACCTAGATTCTTACAGATGGATTGACCGAATTTCCGACAGATGGATTGACCTAGATTCTGAAGGTACGATTTACCAAGATTTCGACAGATGGAATAATCTAGATCGAACGGATATATTAATCTAAAATCCTACAGATGGATTGACCTATATAACGACGGATCGAATAACCTGGATTCCGACGTATGGCTTGACTTAGATTCCGACAGATGGATTGATCTAGATTCGTAAAGATGGATTGATCTAGATTCGGACGGATCGTTTCGCCAAGATTTTAGCAGATGGATTGAGTCAGACTCCTACAGATGAACTGACCTAAATTCCGTAAGATGGATTGACTTAGATTCAGACAGATGGATAGAACTACATTCCGACGTACAGATCGACCTAGCTTTCGACAGATGGATTGACATAGATTCCGACAGATCGATTGTACTAGATTCCGATAAATCGATTGACCTAGATTCCGACGGATCCTTTGACTTAGAGTCCGTCGTATGGATTAACCTAGATTCCAACAAATGGATTGACCTTTAATCATACAGATGGATTAACCTAGATTCCGACAGATGGATTGAAATAGATTCGTACAGATTGATTTAACTAGATTCCGAGGGATCGATTGACCTAGATTTTGACAGAAGGATTGACCTAGATTCCGACGGATAGATAGACCTAGATTCCGAGGGTTGGATTTACTCACAATCTGATAGATGGACTGACTTAGATTTGGACGGATAGATTGACCTAGATTCTAACGGATGGATTAACCTAGATTCCTACTGATGGATTGACCTAGATTCCGACTGATGTATTGACCTAGATTCCGACGGAGGAATTGACCTAGATTCGGACGGAGCAATTGACATAGATTTCGACGGATGAATTGACCTAGATTCCGACAGATAAATTGACCTGGATTTCGACAAATCGATTGATTTAGATTCCGTCGGATCCATTGACCTACATTCCGACGGATCGATTCCGACGGACGATTTAGACGGATCGATTGACCTAGGTTCTAACGGATAGATTAACCTAGATTCCTACTGATGGATTGACCTACATTCCGAAAGACGGATTGACCTACATTCCGACAGACGAATTGACATAGATTCCGAGGGATCGGTTGACATAGATTCCGACGGAACGATTGACCCTAATTCCAGCAAATGAATAGACGTAGATTCCAACAGTTGAATTGACCTAGATTCCAAAAAAGGTTTGATCTAAATTCCGACAGACGAATTGACCTAGAATCCGAGTAATCGATTGACCTAGATTCCGACAGATCGATTGACCTAGATTCCGACAGATGGATTGACATAGATTCGAACGGATAAATTGACCTAGATTCCGACGGATGGATTGACCTGGATTCGGACGGATCAATGCACCTTAATTCCGACAGATGAATTGACCTAGATTGCGTCAGATGGATAAACCTACATTCCGACAGATGGATTGACCTAGATTCGTACTGATGGTTTGACATAGATTCTTAAAGATGGATTGACTTAGATTCCGATGGATAGATTGACGTAGATTCCGACGGATCGATTTACCTTGATTCCGACGGATCGATTAACCTAGATTCCGACGTATGGATTGACCTAAATTCCGACTGATGAATTGACCTAGATTCGTACAGATGGATTGATCTAGAATACGAGGGATCGATTGGCATTGATTCTGACAAATGGATTGAGTTATATTCGGACGGATTGATTGACATAAATTTCGACAAATGGAATAAACTAGATTTCGACAGATGGATTGACCTAGATTCCTACATATCAATTCTCCTAGAATCCGCCGTATGGACTGACTATGATTTCGAAGGCTCGTTTGACCTAGATTCCGACGGATGGATTGATAAATATTCCGAGAGATGCACAGACCTTCATTTCGACATTAAGATTGACCTAGATTCCGGCAGATCGATTGACCTAGATTACGACAGATCGATTGACCTTGATTCCGACGGATCGATTGACCTAGATTCTGACGGATCGATTGACCTTGATTCCGACAGATGGATTTTTTTAGATTCGTACAGATGGATTGACCTAGATTCCGACAGATGGATTGACCTAGATTCCGAAGGAATGGATTGACTTAGATTCCGACCGATGGGTTGACCTAGATTCTGACGGATCGATTGACATAGATTCCGACGGGTCGATTGACCTAGTTTACGACAGATGGATTGACCTAAATTCCGACGAATGGATTGAACTAGATTCCGAGGGTTCGATTTACCCAGAATCTGACAGATGGATTGACTTAGATTTGGACGGATCGATTGACTTAGATTCTAACGGATTGATTAACCTAGATTCCTACTGATGGATTGACCTAGATTCCGACTGATGTATTGACCTAGATTCCGACAGAGGAATTGACCTAGATTCGGACGGAGCAATTGACATAGATTTCGACGGATGGATTGACCTAGATTCCGACAGATGGATTTTTTTAGATTCGTACAGATGGTTTGACCTAGATTCCGACAGATGGATTGACCTAGATTCCAAAGGAATGGATTGACTTAGATTCCGACCGATGGGTTGACCTAGATTCTGACGGATCGATTGACATAGATTCCGACGGGTCGATTGACCTAGTTTACGACAGATGGATTGACCTAAATTCCGACGAATGGATTGAACTAGATTCCGAGGGTTCGATTTACCCAGAATCTGAGAGATGGATTGACTTAGATTTGGACGGATCGATTGACTTAGATTCTAACGGATTGATTAACCTAGATTCCTACTGATGGATTGACCTAGATTCCGACTGATGTATTGACCTAGATTCCGACAGAGGAATTGACCTAGATTCGGACGGAGCAATTGACATAGATTTCGACGGATGGATTGACCTAGATTCCGACAGATAAATTGACCTGGATTTCGACAAACCGATTGATTTAGATTCCGTCGTATCCATTGACCTACATTCCGACGGATCGATTGACCTAGGTTTCGACAGAGGGATTGACGTAGAATCGGACGGATAGAATAACCTAGATTCCGATGTATGGATTGACCTAGATTCCGACAGAAGGATTGACCTAGATTCCGACAGATGTATTTACCTAGATTTTGACAGATAGATTGACATAGATTCCGACGTACCGATTGACCTTGATTCCGAAAGTCGATTGACCTAGATTCCGACGTATCGATTGACTTAGATTCCGACGAATGGGATGACGTAGATTCGGACGGATAGATTGATTTAAATTCCGATGGAAGAATTGACTTTGATTCCGACAGATGGATTGAGCTAGTTTCCGACGGATGGATTGATCTGAATGGATTGACTTAGATTCCGACAGATGGGTTGACCTAGATTCGTACTGATGGATTGACCTAGATTCTTAAAGATGGATTGATCTAGATTCCGACGGTTCAATTTACCTTGATTCCGACGGATCAATTGACCTGGAATATGACGTATAAATTGACCTAAAATCCGACTGATGATTTGATCTCGATTCGTACAGATGGATTGACCTAGATTCTGACAAAAAGTATGACCAAGAATCCGAGGTATCGATAGACATTTATTCCGACAGATAAATTGACCTCGATTCCGACGGGGGGAATGATTTAGATTCCGACGGTTCGATTTACCTTGATTCTGACAGATCGATTGACCTAGATTTCGACAGGTAGGTTTACCTAGATTCGTGCAGATGGATTGACCTTAATTCCGAATGATGGATTGGCCTAAATTCCAAGGGATCGATTGACATAGATATTGACAGATGGATTGACCTAAATTCGAACGGATCATTTGACCTAGATTCCAAAGAATGGATTGACCCAGATTCCGACGGATGAATTGCCATAGATTCAGACAGATGGCTTGACCTAGATTCCGACGGATGGTATGACCTACAATTCTAGGGTTTGATTTACTAAGATTCCGGCATATGGATTGACCTAGATTCGGACAGATCGCTTGACTTAGTTTCTAACGGATATATAATCCTAGATTCCCACTGATAGATTGATCTACATTCCGACAAACGGATTGACCAATATTCCGATAAGTCGATTGACCTGGACTCGAGCGGATCGACTGACCTAGATTCCGACAGATGGTTTGACGTAGATTCGGACAGATAGGTTGAGCTAGATTTCGATGGATGGATTGACTTTAATTCCAACAGATGGATTGACGTAAATTCGGGCGGATAGATTGACCTAGATTCTGATAGATGTGTTGACCTAGATTCCGACAGATTGATTGACCTAGATTCCGACAGATGGATTTACCTTGATATTGACAGATAGCTTGACCAAGATTCCGACATATCGATTGACCTAGATTCCGACGGATCGATTGGCCTAGATTCAGACGGATCAATTGACCTAGATTCCGACAGATGGATTGTCGTAGATTCGGATGGATAGATTAACCTTGATTCCGATGGATGGATTGACTTTGTTCCGACAGATGGATTGACCTAGATTCCGACAGATGGATTGACCTGGATTCCGAGAGATGGATTGACCTAGATTTTGACAGATAGATTGACCTAGATTCCAAAGGTTCGATTTACCCAGAATCTGACTGATGGATTGACTTAGATTTAGACGGGTCGTTTGACCTAGATTCTAACGGATAGATTAAACTAAATAACTACTGATAGATTGACATAGATTCCGACAGACGGATTGACCTAGATTCCGACAGACGAATTGACCTAGATTCCGACTGACGAATTGACCTAGATTCCGAGGGATCGGTTGACCTAGGTTCCGACGGAACGATTGACATTAATTCCTACAAATGAATTGACCTAGATTCGAACATTGGATTGACATAGATTCCAACAATTGGATTGACCTAAATTCCAACGGACGGATTGACCTAGATTACGAGGCATCGGTTGACCTAAATTTCGACAGATGGTTTGACGTAGATTCGGAGGTTTCCGAATATATACCGACAGATAGATTGACATAGATTCAAACGGATCGATTGACTTAGATTCCGAAAAATGGATTGACGTAGATACGGACGGATAAATTGACCTAGATTCCGATGGATGAATTGACCAATATTCCGTCAGATGGATTGACCTAAATTCCGAATTATGGATTGACCTAGATTTTGACAGATAGATTGACCTAGAATCCGACGGATGCATTGACCTAAATTTTCACAAATGGTTTGACCTAGATTCCGACATATAGATTGACCTAGATTCTGACGGATCAAATGATATAGAATGCGACGGATCAATTGACCTTGATTCCGACAGATGAATTTCCCTAGATTTGTACAGATGGATTGATCTAGATTCCATCAGATGTATTGACCTCGTTTCCGTGGGATCGATTGACTTAGATCCCGACCGATGGATTGACCTAGATTCAAAGGGATCGATTTACATAGATTTTGACGGATTGATTGACCTAGATTCTGACAGATGGATTAACCTAGATTCCGACAGATGGTTTGACCTACATTTTGACAAATGGATTGACCTAGATTCCGACAGATAGATTGACATTGATTCCGAAGGTTTGATTTACCTTGATTCCGACGGATCGATTGACTTAGATTCCGACAGATGGATTTCCCTAAATTCGTACAGATAGATTGATCTAGATTTTGACAGATGGATTGACCTAGATTCCGAGAGATCGATTGACATAGATTTTAACGGTGGGATTGACCTAGATTCTGACAAATGGATTGACCTTGATTCCGACAGATGGTTTGACCTACATTTTGACAAATAGATTAACCAAGATTCCGACAGATAGATTGACCCTAATTCCGACGGATCGATTGACCTAGTTTCAATCGGATCGATTGACGTCGATTCCGACAGATCGATTGACCTAGATTCCGACAGTTGGATTGACCTAGATTCGGACGAATCGATTGATATAGATTTTGACGGATGGATTGACATGGATTCCAATAGATGGATTGACCTAGATTCCGACAGATGGATTGACATAGATTTTGACAAATGGATTGACTTATATTTCGACAGATCAATTGACCCAGATTCCGACGAATCGATTGACCCAGTTTCCGTCGTATCGAATGATCTAGATTCCGACGAATCGATTTACCTAGATTCCGACTGATGGATTTACCTAGATTTTGACAAATAGATTGACCAAGATTCCGACGTATCGATTAACCTAGATTCCAACGGATCGATTGACCTAGATTCAGACGGATCAATTTTCCTAGATTTTGACATATGGATTGACGTAGATTAGGACGGATAGATTAACCTAGATTGTGACATATGCATTGACCTAAATTCCGACGAATGGATTGACCTAGATTCCGAGGGTTCGATTTACCCAGAATCTGAGAAATGGATTGATTAAAATTTGGTCGGATCGATTGACCTAGATTCTAACGGATGAATTAACCTTGATTCCTAATGATGGATTGATCTAGATTCCGACAGACGGTTTGACCTACATTCCGACAGACGAATTGTCCTAGATTCGGAGTGATCGGTTGACCTAGATTCCGACGAACCGATTGACCCTAATTCCTACAAATGAACTGACCTAGATTCCAACAGTTAGATTGACCTAGATTCCAACAGATCGATTGACCTAAATTCCTACAGACGGATTGACAAATATTACGAGGTATCGGTTGACGTAAATTTCGACAGTTGAATTGATTTTGATTCCGAGGGTTCGAATTACCAATATTCCGAGAAATAGATTGACCTAGACTCTGACGGATCGATTGACCTAGATTCCGGAAGATGGATTGACCTAGATTTTAACAGATATATTTACCTAGATTCCAACGTATCGATTGACCTAGATTCTTACAGGTGGATTGACGTAGATATCGACGAATAGATTTACATAGATTCCGATGGATGGATTGATCTAGATTCCGACAGATAGATTGACCTAGATTCCGAGGGATCCATTGACTTAGATTCCGACAGATGGATTGACATAGATTCAGACGGATCGATTGACAGATTTTGACGGTTGGATTGATCTAGATTCTGACAGATGGATTGACCTGGATTCCGACAGATGGTTTGACCTACATTTTGAGAAATGGATTGACCTAGATTCCGACAGATAGATTGACCTTGTTTCCGATGGATCGATTGACCTAGTTTCCGTCGGATAGATTGATCTAGATCCCGACGGATCGATTGACCTAGATTCCGACAAGTGGATATACCTAGATACGAACGGATCGATTGACATAGATTTTGACGGATGGATTGACTTGGATTCCATCAGATGGATTGACCTAGATTTCGACAGATGGATTGACATGGATTTTGACAAATGGATTGACCCATATTCCGACAGATAGATTGACCTAGATACCGACGAATCGATTGACCCAGTTTCCGTCGGATCGTATGACCTAGATTCCGACGAATCGATTGACCTATATTCCGACAGATGGATTGACGTAGATTAGAACGGATATATTTACCTATATTAGGATGAATGGATTGACCTAGATTCCGACAGTTGGATTGACTTAGATTCCGACAGATGGATTGACCTAAATTTTGACAGATGGATTTACCTAAATTTTGACAGATAGATTGAACAAGATTCCGACGGATGGATTGACCTAGATTCCTACAGATGAATTCACCTAGATTCGGACGGATCGACTGACCTTAATTCCGACAGAATAATTGACCTAGATTCCGTCATTTGAATTGACCTAAATTCCGACAGATAGATTGACATAGATTCCCAAAAAATCGATTGACCTAGATTTCGACAGATGGATTGACCTAGATTCGGACGGATCGATTGACCTAGATTCTGACGGATAGATTGACCTAGATTGTTATGGATGGATTTCACTAAATTTGGACGGATTGATTGACCTTGATTCCAAAAGGTGGATTAACCTAGATTCCGTCGGACGATATGATCTAGATTCCGACAGATAGATTGACCTATATTCAAAAGGAATGGATAGACCTTGATTCCGAGGGTTTGTTTTACCTAGATGCAGACGGATCGATTGACGTAGATTCGGACGGAGAGATTGAACTTGAATTCGACCGATGGATTAACCTAGATTCCGACGGATGGATTAACCTAGATTCCGACGCATGAATTGACGTAGATTCCAACAGATGGATTGACCTAGATGCGTACTGATGGATTGACTAAGATTCCTAATGATGGATTGACCTAGATTCCGTTTGATAGATTGACCTAGATTCCGACGAATCGATTGACCTTAATTCCGACGGATCGATTGATCTAGATTCCGACGTATGGATTGACCTAGATCCCGACAGATGAAATTACCTAGATTCGTACAGATGGATTGACCTAGATTCCGACGTATGTATTGACCTAGAATTCGAGGGTTCGATAGAAATAGATTCCGCCAGATGGATTGACCCATATTCGGACGTATCGATTGACATAGATTCCGACGGGTGGAATGACCTAGATTTCAACAGATGGATTGACCTAGATTCCGACAGATGGATTGACTCAAATTAGGACAAATTGAGTGACCTCAATTCCGATGGATGGATTGTCCAAGATACCGACAGATGGATTGACCTAAATTCCGACAGATTGAGTGACCTAAATTTCGAGGAATCGGTTGACATAGATTTCGACAGGGATTGACCTTGATTAAAAGGAATAGATTGACCATGATTCCTTGGATGGAATGACATAGACTTTTACAGATAGATTATCCTAAATTAAAACAAATCGATTGACCTTGATTTTGATGGATGGGTTGACATAGATTCCGACGGATAGATTGACCAAGATTGCGACGAATGGATTAACTCAAATTCTGTCGGTTTGATTGACATTGTATCCGACAGATAAAGTGACCTAGATTTTGAAGATTGGATTAAACTGGATTCCGAGGGTTCGATTTACTTAAATTCCAACACATAGATAGAACTAAATTTGGACGGATCGATTGACTTAGATTCCGATAGATGGACTGACCTAGATTCTGACGGAATGGTTGACATAGAATCCGACGGATAGATTGACCTAATTTCCGACAGATGGAATTAACTAGATTCCGACAGATGGATTGATTTAAATTCCAACGGATGGATTGACGTAGATTGAGACAGATAATTGACTAAAATTCCGAGGGATCAATTGACCTAGATTCCGACATATCGATTCTCCTTGATTCCGCCGTATAGACTGACCATGATTTCGAGGGATCGATTGAGAAAGATTCCGACGTATGGATTAAAAAGGTTCCGACAGATGTATAGACCTACATTTCGACATATAGCATGACCTACATTCCGACAGATTGATTGACGTCGATTCCAACAGATCGATTGACCTAGATTCCGACGGATCGCTTGACCTAGATTCCGACGTATGGATTGACCTAGATTTGTACTTAAATTATAGACCTAGATTCCGACAGATGGATTGACCTACCTTCCGAAAGATCGATAGACCTAGATTCCGACAGATGGTTTGCCTAGTATCGGACGGATAGATTGATCTTTATTCCAGCGGATGGATTGACTTAGATTCCGACAGATGGATTAACCTAGATTCCGACAAATGAATTGATTTAAATTCCGAAAGATGGATTGACCTAGATTTCGAAGAATCGTTTGACCTAGATTCCGACTGATGAATTGTCCTAGATTCGGACGAATCAATTGACATAGATTTCGACTTTTGGATTGATCTAGTTTCCGACGGATCGATTGACCTAGATTCCGACAGAAGGATTGACGCAGATTAAGACGGATAGATTGACCTAGATCCCGACTGTTCGGTTTACCTTAATTACGACGGATCGATTGACTTAGATTCCGACAGATGGATTTCATTAGATTCAAACAAATGGATTGATCTAGATTCCGACAGAATGATTGACTTAGATTCTGAGGGATCGATTAACTTAGATTTCGACAGATGGATTGACCTAGATTCGGACGGATCGATTGACATAGATTTTAACAGATGTATTGACCTGGATTCTGACAGATGGAATGACCTAGATTCCGACAGATGGATTGACATAGATATTGACAAATGGATTGTATTATATTCCGACAGGTAGATTGATCAAGATACCGACGGATGGATTAATCTAGTTTCCGTCGGATCAATTGACCTAGATTCCGACGTATCGATAGACCTAGATACCGACAGATGGATTGACGTAAATTCGGACGGATAGATTGACCTAGATTCCGATGGAAGGATTGACCTAGATTCCGACAGATGGATTTACCTTGATTTTGACAGATAGATTGACCAAGATTCCGACGTATCGATTGACTTACATTCCGCCGGATCGATTGACCTAGATTCAGACGGATCGATTGACCTGGATTCCGACAGATGCATTGACGTAGATTCGGACGGAGAGATTAACCTTGATTCCGATGGATGGATTGTCTTTGATACCGAAAGATGGATTGACCTGGATTCCGACAGATGGATTGACCTAGATTTTGACAGATAGATTGACCTAGATTCCGACGTATCGACAGACCTAGATTCCGACGGATGGATTGACTTAGATTCCGAAGAATAAATTGACTTAGATTCTTATATATGGATTGACTTAGATTCCGACGGATAGAATTGACCTAGATTCCGAGGGTTCAATTTACCCAGAATCTGACTGATGGATTGACTTAGATTTCGACGGATCGATTGACCTAGATTCTAACGGATGGATTAACATGGATTCCTACTGATGGAATCTATGTTTTAGATTCTTACAGACGGATTGACCTAGATTCCGACAGACGAATTGACCTAGATTCCGAAACACGAATTGACCTAGATTCCGAGGGATAGGTTGACCTAAATTCCGACAATACGATTGACCTTAATTCCTACAAATGAAATGACCTAGATTCCAACATATGGATTGACCTTGATTCTAACAAATGGATTGACCTAAATTCCGAAAGACGGATTGACCTAGATTAGAGGCACAGGTTGACCTAAATTTCGACAGATTGATTGACGTAGATTTTTAGGGTTCTAATTACCAATATTCCGACAGATAGATTGACCTAGATTAAGACGGATCGATTGACCTGCATTCCGAAAGATGGATTGACCAAGATTTTGACAGATAGATTGACCTAGATTCCGACGTATCGATTGACCTAGACTCCGCCGGATGGATCGACCTGGATTCGGAAGGATCGATGGACCTAATTGCGACAGATGAATTGACATAGATTGCGACAGATGGATATACCTACATTCCGACCGATGGATTGACTTAGAATCCGAGGGATCGATTGGCATTGATTCTGACAGATGGATTGAGCTATATTCGGACGGATCGATTGACATAGATTTTGAAACATGGATTGACCTTGATTTTTTCAGATAGACGTAGATCCCGACGTATCGATTGACGTAGTTTCCGACAGATCGATTGACCTAGATTCCGAAGGATCGATTGACCTAGATTCCGAAGGATCGATTGACCTAGATTCCTACAGATAGATTGACGTAGATTCGGACGGATAGATTAACCTAAGTTCCGATGGATGGATTGACTTTGATTCCTTCAGCTGGATTGACCTAGATTGCGACAGATGAATTGAACTGGATTCCGACAAATAGATTGATCTAGAATTTGACAGAAAGATTGACCTAGATTGCGACGTATCGATTGACCTAGACTCCGACGAATGGATTGACCTAGATTCCGACGGATAGACTGATCTGAATTCCGACTGATGGATTGACCTAGATTCCGACAGATGGATTGACCTAGATTCCGACAGATAGATTGACCTAGATTCGTACTGATGGATTGACCTAGATTTTTAAAGATGGATTGATTTAGATTCCGATACATAGATATACCGCGATTCCGACGGATAGATTTACCTTAATTCCGACGGATCTATTGACATGGATTCAGAAGTATGGATTGACCTAAATTCCGACTGATGAATTGACCTAGATTAGTACAGACGGATTGACCTTGATTCCGACAGATGGTATGACCTAGAATCCGTGGGATCGATTGACATTGATACAGAAAGAAAAATTGACCTAGATTCCGACGGAGGGATTGACCTAGATTCCGACGGTTCGATTTATCTTGATTCTGACGGATCGATTGACCTAGATTCCGACTGATGGATTTACCTAGATTCGTACAGATGGATTGATCTAAATTCTGACAGATGGATTGCAAAAGACTCCGAGGGACCGATTGATCTACATTCCGACGGATCGATTGACCTAGATTCCTAAAGATGGCTTGACCCAGATTCCGACGGATGAATTGACGTCGATTCAGACAGATGTTTAGACGTAGATTCCGACGGATGGTATGACATAGATTCCTAGGGTTTAATTTACCAAGATTCCGACAGATGGATTGAACTTGATTCGGAAGGATCGATTGATTTAGATTCTAACGGACATATTGACCTAGTTACGTACAGATGGATTGACCTAAATTCTGACAGATGGATTGACCTAGATTCCAAGGGATCGAATGACCTAGATACCGACACATGGATTGACGTAGATTCGGACGGATAGATTAACCTAGATTCCGAGGGATCAATTGACCTTGATTCCGACAGATGGATTGACCAAGATTTAGACGGATCGATTGACATAGATTACGACATATCGATTGACTTAGAATCGGACGAATCGATTGATCTAGATTCCGACAAAAGGATTGACCTAGACTCGGACGGATCGATTGACTTTAATTCAAACGGTTGGATTGACCTAGATCCTTACAGATGGATTGACCTAATATCCGACAGATGGATTTACCTAGATTCCGAAGGTACGATTTAACAAGATTTCGACTGATGTATTAACCTAGATTCGGACGGATCGATTGACTTAAATTCCAAATGATTGAATAACCTAGATTCCGTCAGATGGTCTGACTTAGATACCGAATGTGTGATATATCTAGATTCCGACGGTTTGATTGACGGAGATTCTGACAATTGGATTGACGTAGATTCTGACAGATGGATTGACCTAGATTCCGACGGATGGATTGACTTATATTCCGACAGATGGATTGACCTCGATTCCGAGGGATCGATTGACCTAGATTCTGACAGATGGATTGACCTATATTCGGACGGATCGATTGACATGGATTACGACAAATGGAATGACCTAGATTTCGACAGATGGATTGACCTAGATTCCGACATATCGATTCTCCTAAAAATCCGCCGTATAGACTGACCATGATTTTGAAGGTTCGATTGACCTAGATTCCGACGGATGGATTGATAAATATTCCAAGAGATGGATAGACCTTCATTTCGACATATAGACTGACCTAGATTGACATAGATTCCGACAGATAGTTTGACCTAGATTGGGACGGATAGATTGACCTTAATTCCGACGGATGGATTGACCTAGATCCCGACAGATGGATTGTCCTAGATTCCGACAGATGAATTGACCTATTTTAAATCGGATCGATTGACCTTAATTCCGACGAATAGATTGACCTAGATTTCTACTGATGGATTGATTTGGATTCGGACGGATCGACTGACCTTAATTCCGACAGATGAATTGACCTAAATTCCGTTAGATGAATTGACCTAAATTCCGGCAGATGGATTGACATTGATTCCAAACATTGATTCGTCAAATAAACTGACCTAGATTAAGACGGATCGATTGATCTAGATTCTAACGGACGGGTCGACCTAGATTGTTACGAATGGATTACACTAAATTAGGACGGATTGATTGACCTACATTCCAAAAGGTGGATTAACCTAGATTCCGTCGGAAAATAAGATCTAGATTCCGACAGATGGATTAACCTATATTCCGAGGGATGGATTGACCTAGTCGCCGAGGGTTCGTTTTACCTAGATACGGACGGAACGATTGACGTAGATTCGGATGGATAGATTGAACTTGATTCCGAACGTTGGATTAACCTAGATTCCGACGGATGGATTAACCTAGATTACGACGCATGGATTGACCTAGATTCAGACAGGAGGATTTACCTAGATTCGTACTGATGGATTGACCTAGATTCCTAATGATGGATTGACTTAGATTCCGTTTGATATATTGACCTAGATTCCGATGAATCGATTGACCTTAATTTCGACTGATCGATTGATATAGATTCCGACGTATGGATTGACCTAGATTCCGACAGATGAATTGACCCAGATTCGTACAGATGGAATGACCTAAATTTCAACAGATAGATTGACCCAGATTCCGATAGATGGATTGACCAAAAGTCGGACAAATTGAGTGACTTCAATTCCCATGGATGGATTGTCCAAGATACCGACAGATGGATTGACCTAAATTCCGACATATGAATTGACCTAGATTCCAAAGGAACGATTGACTTAGATTCCGAGAGATGAATTGACCTAGATTCGGACGGATCGATTGACATAGGTTTAAACGGATGGATTGACCTGGATTTTGACAGATGGAATGACCTAGATTCCGACAGTAGGATTGACATAGATTTTGACAAATGGATTGACCTATATTCCGACAGAAAGATTGACCTAGATTCCGACGGATCGATTGACATAGTTTCCGTCGGATTGATTGACCTAGATTCCGACGGATCAATTGACCTATATACCGAAAAATGGATTGACCTAGATTTTGACAGATAGATTGACCTAGAATACGACGGATCGATTGACCTTGATTCCGACGGTTCAATTGACCTAGATTCCGACAGATCGATTGACCTAGATTTCGAAAGATGGATTTCTTTAGATTTGTACAGAAGGATTGACCATGATTTCGACAGATAATTTGACCTAGATTCCGATGGATGGATTGACTTAGATTCCGACAGATGGATTTACCTAGATTTGGACAGATAGATTGACCAAGATTCCGACGTAGCGATTGACTTAGATTCCGACGGATCGATTGAACTAAATTCAGACGCATCGATTGACCTAGATTCCGACAGATGGATTGACGTAGATTCGGACGGATAGATTAACCAAGATTCCGATTGATGGATTGACTTTGATTCCGACAGATGGATTGACCTAGATTCGGACGGATCAAATGACATAGATTTAGACGGATGGATTGATTTGGATTCCGACAGATGGATTAACATTGATTTTTACAAATAGAGTGACCTATATTCTGACAGATAGATTGACTTAGTTTCCGTCGGAACGATTGACTAAAATTCCGACGAATTGATTGACCTCGATTCCGTCAGATGGACTGACGTAGATTCGGACGGATAAATTGACCTAGATACCGAGGGATGGATTGACATAGATTCAGACGGATAGATTAAATTATATTATGATTGATGGATTGACTTTGATTCCGACAGATGGATTGACCTTCATTCGAACAGATTTATTGACCTGGATTCCGACAGATGGATTGATCTAGATTTAAACAGATAGATTGACCTAGTTTCCGACGTATCGATTGACCTAGATTCCGACTGATGGATTGACTTAGATTCCGAAGGATAAATTGACCTAGATTCCGAGGGATCGGTTGTTCTCGATTCCGACGGAACGATTGACCTTAATTCCAACAAATTAATAGACCTAGATTCCAACAGTTGGATTGACCTAAATTCCAACAGATGGATTGACCTAAATTCCGACAGATGGATTGACCTAAATTCCGACAGACGGATTGACCTAGATTACGAGGCACCGGTTGACCTAAATTTCGACAGATGTATTGACGTCGATTCCGAGGGTTCGAATTACCAATATTCCGACAAATGGATTGAACTAGATTCGGACGGATCGATTGACCTAGATTCCGGAAGATAGATTGACCTAGATTTTGAAAGAGAGATTGACTTAGATTCCGACGTTTCAATTGACTTAGATTCCGACAGATGGATTAACGTAGATATGGACGGATAGATTGACCTGGATTCCGATGGATGGATTGACCTAGTTTCCGAGAGTTGGATTGACCTAAGTTTTGACAGATCGATTAACCTTGATTCCGTCAAATCAATTGACCTAGATACCGAAAGATCAATTGACCTTGTTTCCGAGATATCGATTGACCTATATTCCGACTAATGAATTGACTTAGATTCGGACAGATCCATTGACATAGATTTCGAAGGATGGATTGACCTTGTTTTTGACAGACTAATTGACCTAGATTCCGACAAATCGATTAATTTAGATTCCGTAATATCGATTGACCAAGATTCGGACGGATCGATTGAACTAGATTCCGACAGATGGATTGACGTAGAATCGGACGGATAGATTGCCTAGATTCCGACGTATCGATTGTAATAGATTCCGACAGATCGATTGACATAGATTCCGACGGATCGATTGACCTAGATTCCGACAGATGGATTGACGTAGATTCTAACGGATAGATTGACCTAAATTCCGAAGGATGGATTGACTTTGATTACGAGAGATAAATTGACCTAGATTATGTCAGATGGATTGACCTAGATTCCGACTGATATATTCACCTAGATTTTGACAGATATATAGACGTAGATTCCGACGTATCGATTGACCTATATTCCGACAGATTGATTGACCTAGATTCCGATGAATGGATTGACCCAGATTCCGACAGATGGATTGACCTAGATTCCGACAAATGTATTCACCTAGATTTTGACAGATAGATTGACCTAGATTCCGACGGAACGAATAACCCCAATCCCTACAAATGAATTGACCTAAATTCCAACAGTTGGATTGACCCAGAATCCAACAAATGGATTGACCTAAATTCCGAAAAAAGGATTGACCTAGATTACGAAGCATCGGTTGTCCTAAATTTCGACAGATGGATTGACGTCAATTCCGAGGGTTCGAATTACTTATATTTCGACAAATGGATTGACCTATATTCGGACAGATCGATTGACATAGATTCCGGACGATGGATTGTCCTAAATTTTGACAGATAGATTGACCTAGATTCTGACGTATAGATTGACCTAGATTCCGACAGATTGATATACGTAAATACGGACGGATATATTGAACTAGATTCCGATGGATGGATTGACCTAGATTCCGACAGATGGATTGACCTAGATTCCGACAGATGGGTTGACCTAGCTTTTGACGGATCGATTGACCTTGATTCCGACAGATCAATTGACCTAGATACCGACAGATCTTTTGACCTAGTTTCCGAGATAACAATTGACTTAGATTCCGACAGATGGATTGACCTAGATTCCGACAGTTTGATTTACCTATATTTTGATAGATAGATTGACCAAGATTCCGACGTATTGATTGACGTAGATTCCGACGGATCGATTGAACTAGATTCAGACGGATCGATTAACCTAGATTCCTACAAATGAATTGACCTAGATACAAACAGTTGGATTGACCTAGATTCGAACAAATGGAATGACCTAAATTCCGACAAACTGATTGACCTAGATTACGAGGCATCAGTGTGCCTAAATATCGACTGATGGATTGACGTATATACCGGAGGATCGAATTACCAATATACCGACAGATAGATTGACCTTGATTCGGACGGATTGATTGACCTATATTTTTAAAGATGGATTGACCTAGTTTTTGACTGATAGATTGTCCTAGATTCCGACGTATCGATTGACCTAGATTCCGATAGATGGTTTTCTTTAGATTCGTACAGCACTATTGACCTAGATTTTGAAATATGTATTGACCTAGATTCCGAAGGATCGATTAACTTAGATTCCGACAGATGTATTGACCTAGATTCGGACGAATCAATTGATATAGATTTTGACGGATTGATTGATTTGGATTCTGACAGATGAATTGACCTAGATTCCGACAGATGGATTGACTTAGATTTTGACAAATAGCTTGACCTATATTCTGACAGATAAATTGACTTAGATACCGACGAGTCGATTGACTTAGTTTCTGTCGGAACGATTGGCCTAGATTCCGACGATTCGATTGACCTAGATTCCGACAGATGGATTGACTTAGATTCCGAAAGATAAGTTGACCTAGATTCTGACATATGGATTGACCTAGATTTTGACAGATAGATTGAACTAGATTCCGACGTATCGATTGATCTACATTCCGACTGATGGATTGACTTAGATTCCGAAGGATAGGTTGACCTAGATTCTGACATATGGATTGACCTAAATTCCGACAAATAATTTGACCTAGATTCCGAAGGTTCGATTTACTCAGATTCTGACATATGGATTTAAATAGATTTGGACGGATCGATTGACCTAGATTATAACGGATAGATTAAACTAGATTCCTACTGATGGCTTGACCTAGATTTCGACAGACGGTTTGACCTGGATTCCGACAGACGAATTGACCTAGATTTCGAGGGATCGGCTGTCCTCGATTCCGACGGAACGATTGACCTTAAATCCTACTAATGAATTGACCTAGATTCCAACATTGGATTGACCTAGATTCCAACAGGTGGATTGACCTAAATTCCGACAGACGGATTGACCTAGATTACGAGGCACTGGTTGACCTAAATTTCGACAGACGGGTTGATGTCGATTCCGAAGGTTCAAATTACCAATATTCCGACAAATGGATTGACTTATATTCGGACGGATCGATTCCAGGAGATGGATTGTTCTAGATTTTGACAAATAAATTGACCTAGATTCCTTCGTATCGATTGACCTAGATTCCGACAGATGGATTAACGTAGATATGGGCGGATAGATTGACTTGGATTCCGATGGACGGATTGAGCTAGATTCCGACAGATGGATTGACCTAGGCTTTGACAGATCGATTGACCTTGATTCCGACAAATCAATTGACCAAGATACTGACGGATCGATTGACCTTGTTTCCGAGATATCGATTGACCTAGATTCCGACTGATGAATGGACTTAGATTCGGACGGATCCATTGACATAGGTTTCGACGGATGGATTAACCTAGATTTCGACAGATTAAGTGACCAAGATTCCGTCTAATCGATTGATTTAGATTCCGTCAGATCGATTGACCTAGATTCCGACAGATGTATTCACCTAGATTTTGACAGATAGATTGACCTAGATTCCGACGTATCGATTTACCTAGATTCCGACAGTATAATTGACCTAGATTCCGACGGATCGATTGACCTAGATTCCGACAGATGAATTGACGTAGATTCCGATGGATAGATTGGCCTAAATTCCGAAGGATTGATTGACTTTGATTCCGACATATTGATTGACCTAGATTCCGACGGATGGATTGACCTAGAGTCCGACAGATGCATTTACCTAGATTTTGACAGATAGATTGACCTACATTCCGACGTATCGATTAACCTAGATTCCGACAGATCGATTGACCTAGATTCCGATGGATGGATTGACCTAGATTCCGACAGATCGATTAAACTAGATTCCGACAGATGTATTCACCTAGATTTCTAACGATAGATTGACCTAGATTCCGACAGATCGATTGACCTAAATTCCTACAGATGTATTTACCTCGATTTTGACAGATAGATTGACCTAGATTCCGACGGATCGATTGACCTAAATTCAGAGGGATCGATAGAATTAGATTATGACAGATGGATTGACGTAGATTCGGACGGATAGATTAACTTAGATTCTAATATTTGGTTTGATTTAAATTTCGTCGATTGGATTGACCTAGATTCCGAGTGTTCGATTTACCTAGAATCTGGAAGACGGATTGACTTAGATTTGGACTGATCGATTGACCTTGATTCTAAGGGATGGTTTAACCTAGATTCCTACTGATAGATTGACTTAGATTCCGACAGAAGGATTGACCTTAATTCCGACGGACGTACTGACCTAGTTCCCGAGGGATCTGTTGACCTAGATTCCGACGGAACGATTGACCCCAATTCCTACAAATGAATTGACCTAAACTCCAACAGTTGTATTGACCTAGATTCCAACAAATGGATTGAACTAGATTCCGACAGATGGATTGACCTAGATTTTGACGGATCGATTGACCTTGATTCCGACAGATCAATTGACCTAGATACCTACGGATGTTTTGTCCTTGTTTCCGAGATAACAATTGACCTATATTCCGACAGATTGATTGATCTAAATTCCGAAATATGGATTAAACTATATTTTGACAGATAGATTGACCAAAATTCCGACGTATTAATTGACCTAGATTCCGACGGATCGATTGACCTAGATTCACACGGATCGATTAATCTAGATTCCGACAGATAGATTGACGTAGATTCGGACGGATAGATTAACATATATTTTGAATAATGGATTGACCTTGATTTTGACAGATAGATTGTCCTAGATTCCGAAGGATTGAATAACTTAAATTCCGACAGATGGATTGACCTAGATTCGGACGGATCGATTGACATAGATTACGACGGATCGATTGACCTTAATTCCGACGGTTCGATTATCTTTGATTCCGACGGATCGATTGACCTACATTTCGACATATGGATTTCCTATGATTCGTACAGATGGATTGACCTAGATTTCGAAAGATGGATTGACCTAGATTCCGAAGGATTGATTAACTTAAATTCCGACAGATGGATTGACCTAGATTCGGACGGATCGATTGACATAGATTTAGACGGATGGATTGATTTGGAATCTGACAGATAGATTGACTTATATTCCGACGGATTGATTGACCTAGTTTCCGTCGGAAAGATTGACCTAGATTCCGACAGATGGATTGACGTAGATTCGGACGGATAAATTGACCTAGATTCTGACATATGANTATAGATTGACCTAAATTCCAAGTGATGAATTGACTCATATTCATAAAGATGGATTGACCTAGATTACGACTGATGGATTGCCTTCAAATCCGAGCGATCGATTGGCATTGATTCTCTTAGATGGATTGACGTATATACAGGCAGATCGATTGACATAGATTTCGACAAAAGGAATGACCTATATTCCAACAGATCGATCGACCTAGAAAACGACGGATTAATTGACCTTGATTCCGACGGTTCGATTGACTTAGATTCCAACGGATCGATTGCCCTAGATTCCGACAGATGGATTTCTTTAGATTCGTACAGATGGATTGACCTAGATTTCAAAAGATTGATTGACCTAGATTCCGAAGAATCGATTAACTTAGATTCCAACAGATGGANGATTGACCTTAATTCCTACAAATGAATTGACCTAGATTCCAACAGTTGGATTTACCTAGATTCCAACAGATAAATTGATATAAATTCCGAGAGACGGAATGACCTAGATTACGAAGCACCGGTTGCCCTAAATTTCGACAGATGGATTGACGTCGATTCCGAGGGATCGAATTACCAATATTCCGATAAATGGATTTACCTAGATTCGGACGGATAGATTGACCTAGATTCCGACAGATGGATTAAAGTAGATAAGGACGGATAGATTGACCTGGTTTCCGATGGATGGATTGACTCAGATTCCGACAGATGGATTGACCTAGGTTTTGGCGGATCGATTGACCTTGTTTCCGACAAATTAATTGACGTAGATACCGACAGATCGATTGACCTAGTTTCCTAAATATCGATTGAACTAAATCCTGACTGATGAATTGCCTTAGATTCGGACGGATTCATTGACATAGATTTCGACAAATGGATTGACCTAGATTCCGACAGATAAATTGACCTAAAATCCGACAAATCGATTGATTTAGATTCCGTCAGATCGATTGACCTAGATTCCGACGGATCGATTGACATAGATTCCGACAGATGGATTGTCATAGATTTTGACTAATGGATTGACCTATATTCTGACAGATAGATTGACTTAGATTCCAACGGATCGATTGACATAGTTTCCGTCGGAACGATTGACCTAGATTTCGACGATTCGATTGACCTAGATTCCGACAGATGGATTGACGTAGATTCGGACGGATAAATTGATTCCGATTCCGATGGATGAATTGACCTAGATACCGATGGATGGATTGACTTTGATTTGGACTGATGGAATGACCTACATTCCGACAGATGGATTAACCTGGATTCCGACTGATGGATTGACCTAGATTTTGACAGATAGATTGACCTAGATTGCGACGTATTGATTAACCTGGATTCCGACTGATAGATTGACTTAGATTCCGAAGGATAAATTGACCTAGATTCTGACATATGGATTGACATAAATTCCGACGAATGGATTGACCTAGATTTCAGTGTTCGATTTACCCAGATTCTGACAGATGAATTGACATAGACTTGGACTGATCAATTGACCTAGACTATAACGTATGGATTAACCTAGATTTCTACTGATGGATTGACTTATATTCCGACAGACGGATTGACATGGATTCCGTCTGACGTAATCCTTTCATTCCGGGGGATCGGTTGACCTCGATTCCGACGGAACGATTCACTTTAAATCCTACAAATGAATTGACCTAGATTCCAACAGTTGGATTTACCTAGATTCCAACAGATGGATTGACCTAAATTCCGACAGACGGATTGACCTAGATTACGAAGCACCAGTTGACCTAAATTTCGACAGATGGATTGACGTCGATTCCGAGGGATCGAATTATCAATAATCCAATTTATGGATTGACCTAGATTCAGACGGATCGATTGACCTAGATACCGGAAGATGGATTGACCTAGATTCGGACGGATCGATTGACCTAGATACCGGAAGATGGATTGACCTAGATTTTGACAGATAGATTGACCTAGATTCCGACGCATCGATTGACCTAGATTCCGACAGATCGATTGATCTAAATTCCGTAGGATGGATTACTTTGATTCCGAAAGATGGATTGACCTAGATTACGACAGATGGATTGACCTAGATTCCGACAGATGTATTTACCTAGATTTAGACAGATGGATTGATTTAGATTTTGACAGATAAATTGACCTAGATTCCGACGTATCGATTGACCTAGATTCCGACTGATGGATTGACTTAGATTCTGAAGGAAAAATTGACCCACATTCTTACATTTTGATTGACCTAAATTTCGACAAATGGATTAACATAGATTCCGAGGGTTCGATTTACCCAGAATTTGGCAGATAGATTGACTTAGATTTGGACGGATCGATGGACCTAGATTCTAACGGATGGAATAACCTAGATACCTACTGATGGATTGACCTAGATTCCGACAGACGAATTGACCGTGATTCCGACGGATGATTTGACCTAGATTCCGAAAAATGTATTGACCTAGATTCCAACAAGTGGATTGACCTAGATTCCAACAAATGGTTTGACTCAAATTCCGAAAAACGGATTATCCTAGATTACGAGGCATCAGTTGACCTTAATTTCGACAGATGGATTGACGTATATTTTGACAGATGGATTGTCCTATATTCCGACGTATCGATTGACCTAGATTCCGACAGATGGATTGACGTCTTACGGACGAATAGATTGACCTAGATTCCGAAAGATGAATTGACCTAGATTCCGACAGATGGATTGACCTAGATTCCGAAAAATGTATTGACCTAGATTCCGCCGTATCGATTGACCTAGATTCCGACGGATCGATTGACCTAGAATCCGACGGATCGAATGACCTAGATTCCGACAGATGGATTGACGTAGATTCCGACAGATGGATTGACGTAGATTAGGACGGTTAGAATGACCTAGATTCCGATGGATGGATTGACCTAGATTCCGACAGTTGGAGTGACCTAGATTCCGAAAGATGGATTAACCTAGATTTTGACAGATAAATTGACCTAGATTCCGACGCATCGAATGACCAAGATTTTGACGGATGGATTGATTTAGAATCAGGCGAATCGATAGACCCTAATTCCGACAGATAAATTGACCTTGATTGCGAAAGATGGATAAACCTTTGTTCCGACAGATGGATTGACCTAGATTCGTACTGATGGTTTGTCATAGATTCTTAAAGATAAATTGAATTAGATTTCGTTGGATAGTTTGACATAGATTCCGACGGATTGATTTACCTTGATTCCGACGGATCGATTTACTTTGATTCCGACGGATCGATTGACCTAGTTTCCGACGTATAGATTGACCTAAATTCCAAGTGATGAATTGACTCATATTCATAAAGATGGATTGACCTATATTACGACAGATGGATTGCCTTCAAATCCGAGCGATCGATTGGCATTGATTCTCTTAGATGGATTGACGTATATACAGGCGGATCGATTGACATAGATTTCGACAAATGGAATGACCTATATTCCAACAGATCGATCGACCTAGAAAACGACGGATTAATTGACCTTGATTCCGACGGTTCGATTGACTTAGATTCCAACGGATCGATTGCCCTAGATTCCGACAGATGGATTTCTTTAGATTCGTACAGATGGATTGACCTAGATTTCAAAAGATTGATTGACCTAGATTCCGAAGAATCGATTAACTTAGATTCCAACAGATGGATTGACGTAGAATCGGACGGATAGATTGACCTAGATTCCGATGGATGGATTGACCTAGATTCCGACAGATGGATTAACCTAGATTCCGACAGATGTATTCACCTAGATTTTGAGAGATAGATTGACCTAGATTCCGACTGTCGAATTGATCTAGATTCCGACGGATCGATTGACCTAGATTCCGACAGATGGAATGATGTAGATTCGGACGGATAGATTGACCTAATTTCCAAAGGATGGATTGACTTTGATTCCGACAGATGGATTGACCTAGATTCCGACAGATGAATTGACCTATATTCCGACACATGTATTCACCTAGATTTTGACAGATAGATTGACCTAGATTCCGACGTATCGATTGACCAAGATTCCGACAGATCGACTGACCTAGATTCCGATTGATATAATGACCTTGATTCCGACAGATGTATTGACCTAGATTCCGACAGATGTATTCACTTAGATTTTGACTGATAGATTGACCTAGATTCTGACGTATCGATTGACCTAGATTCCGACAGATAGATTGACCAAGATTTCGACATATCGATTGACCTAGATTCCGACGGATCTATTGACGTAAATTCAGACGGATCGATAGATTTACATTCCGACAGATTGATTGACGTACATTCGGACGGATAGATTAAAATATATTTCGAAAGATGAATTGACCTTGATTTTTACAGATAGATTGTTCTAGATTCCGATGTATCGATTGACCTACATTTCGACAGATGAATTGACGTAGATACGGACGGATAGATTAACCTAGATTCCGATGTACGGATTGACCTAGATTCTGACATATGAATTGACCTCGATTCCGACGGATGGAATGACTTAGATTCCGAAAGATCGATTAATTTATATTCCGACTAATGGAATGACTTAGATTCTGAAGGAAAAATTGATCTAGATTCTTACATTTGGATTGATTTAAATTTCGACGAAAGGATTAACCAAGATTCCAAGGGTTCGATATACCCAGAATCTGGCAGATGGATTGACTTAGATTTGGACGGATCGATTGACCTAGATTCCGACGTATCGATTGACCTAGATCTCGACGTAACGATTGACCTTAATTCCTACAAATGAATTGACCTAGATTCCAACAGTTGGATTAACCTAGATTCCAACAGATGCATTGACCTAGATTCAACCAGTTGGATTGACCTAGATTCCAACAGATGCATTGACCTAGATTACGAGGCATCGGTTGGCCTAAATTTCGACAGATGGATTGACGTTGATTCCGAGGGTTCGAATTACTAATATTCCGACAAATGGATTGACCTAGATTCGGACGGATCGATTGACCTAGATTCCGGAAGATGGATTGACCTCAATTTTGACAGATAGATTGACCTAGATTCCGACGTGTCGATTGACCTTGATTCCGACAGATGGATTGACGTGGAAACGGACGGATAGATTGACCTAGAAACCGATGGATGGATTGACCTAGATTCCGACAGATGGATTGACCTAGATTCCGACAGATGGATTGACCTTGATTTTGACGGATCGATTGACCTTAATTTCGACAGATCAATTGACCTGGATACCGACGGAACTTTTGAGCTAGTTTCCGAGATAACAATTGACCTAGATTCCGACAGATGGATTGACCTAGATTCCGACAGATGGGTTTACCTATATTTTGACAGATAGATTGACCAAGATTCCGACGTATTGATTGACCTAGATTCCGACGGATCGATTGACTTGATTCAGGCGGATCGAATAACCTAGATTCCGACAGATGGATTGACGTAGATTCGGACGGATTGATTAACCTTGATTCTGACATATGGATTGACCTAGAATCCGACGGATGGAATGACTTACATTCCGAAGGATAAATTGACCTTGATTCTGACATATGGATTGACCTCGATTCCGACGGATGGATTAACCTAGATTCCGACAGATGGATTGACGTAGATTCGGACGGATGAATTAAACTAGATTCCGAATGTTCGATTTACCCAGAATCTGACAGATGGATTGACTTAGATTTTGACGGATTGATTGACCTAGGTTCCGACGGACGAATTGACCTAGATTTCGAGGGATCGGTTGACCTAGATTCCGACGGAACGATTGCCCCCAATTCTTACAAATAAATTGATCTAGATTCCAACAGTTAGATTGACCTAGATTCCAAAAAATGGATTGACCTAATTTCCAACAAACGGATTGACCTAGATTACGAGGCATCAGTTGAACTAAATTTCGATAGATGGTTAAACATATATTCCGAAAGTTCGAATTACAAATATAATGACAGATAGATTGACCTAGATTCGGACCGATCAATTGACCTATATTCCGAAAGATGGATTGACCTGAATTTTGACAGATAGATTGTCCTAGATTCTGACGTATCGATTGACCTAGATTCCGACAGATGGATTGACGTAGATACGGACGGATGGATTGACCTAGATTCCGATGGATGGATTGACCTAGATTCCGACAGATGGTCTGACGTAGAAACGGACGGGTAGATTGACCTAGATTCCGATGGAAGGATTGACCTAGATTCCGACAGATGGATTGACCTAGATTCCAACTTATGTATTCACCTAGATTTTGACAAATAGATTGACCTAGATTCCGACGTATCGATTGACCTAGATTGCGACAGATCGATTGACCTAGATTCCGACGGATCGATTGACCTAGATTCCGACAGATGGATTGACGTAGATTCGAACGGATAGATTGACCTAAATTCCGAAGGACGGATTGACTTTGATTCCGACAGATGGATTGACCTAGATTCCGACAGATGTATTCACCTAAATTTTGACAGATAGATTGACCTAGATTCTGACGTATCGATTGACTTAGATTCCGACAGATCGATTGACCTAGATTCAGATGTATGGATTGACCTAGACTCTGAAAGATGGATTGACCTAGATTCCGACAGATGTATTTACCTAGATTTTGACAGATAGATTGACCTAAATTCCGACGTATCAATTGCCTAAGATTACTAAAGATAGATTGACCAAGATTCCGATATATCGATTGACCTAGATTCCGACGGATCTATTGACCTAAATTCAGACGTATCGATAGACCTAGATTCCGGCAGATGGATAGACGTATATTCGGACGGATAGATTACCCTAGATTCCGATGGATAGATTGACTTTGATTCCGACAAATGGATTAACCTAGATTCCGACAGATGGATTGACCTGGATTCCGACAGATGGATTGACCTAGATTTTGACAGATAAATTGACCTAGATTCTGACGTATCGATTGACCTAGATTCCGACTGATGGATTGACTTAGATTCTGAAGGAAAAATTGACCTAGATTCTGATATTTGGATTGGCTAATTCTTCGACGAATGGATTGACCTAGACTCCGAGGGTTCGATTTACTCAGAATCTGGCAGATGGATTGACATATATTTTGACGGATCGATTGACTTAGATTCTAACGGATGGATTAACCTTGATTCCTACAGATGGATTGACCTAGAATCCGACAGACGGATTGACTTAGATTCCGATAGACGAATTGACATAGATTTTGCGGGGATCGGTTGACCTAGATTCCGACGGAACGAACGACCTTAATTTCTACAAATAAAATGACCTAGATTCCAACAGTTGGATTGACCTAGATTCCAACAGATGCATTGACCTAAATTCCGACTCACGGATTGACCCAGATTACGAGGCAATGGTTGACCTAAATTTCTACAGATGGATTGACGTTGATTCCGAGGGTTCGAATAACTAATATTCCGACAAATAGATTGACCTAGATTCGGACGGATCGATTGACCTAAATTCCGAAAGATGGATTGACTTAGATTTTGACAGATAGATTGACCTAGATTCCGACGCATCGATAGACCTAGATTCCGAAAGATGGATTGACGTATATACGGACGGACAGATTGACCTAGATTCCGATGGATAGATTGATCAAGATTCCGACAGATGGATTAACCTAGATTCCGACAGATGAATTGACCAAGATTTTGACGGATCGATTGACCTTGATTCCGACAGATCAATTGACCTAGATACAGACGGATCTTTTGACCTAGTTTCTGAGATAACAATTAACCTAGATTCGGACAGATGGATTGACCAAGATTCCGACAGATGGATTTACCTAGATTTTTACAGATACATTGACCAAGATTCCGCCGTATCGCTTGACCTAGATTCAGACGGATCGATTGACCTAAATTCTGACAGATGGATTGACGTAGATTTGGACGGATAGATTAACCTAGATTCCGATGGAAGGATTGACTTTGATTCCGAAGGATGGATTGACCTAAATTCCGACAGATGGATTGACTTTGATTTTGACGGTTCGATTGACGTTGATTCCGAAAAATCAATTGACCAAGATACCGACGGATCGATTGACCTAGTTTCTGAGATATCGATTTACCTTGATTCTAACGGATTGATTGACCTAGATTCCAACGTATGGATTGACCTAAATTCAGACTGATGAATTGACCTGGATTCCGACAGATAAATTGACCTAGTTTTTGACTGATAGATTGACCTAGATTCCGACGTATCGATTTACTTAGATTCCGACTTATGGATAGACTTGTATCCGACGGATGGATTGACCTAGATTTGTCAAGATGGATTGACCTAGATTCCGACGGATCACATGACCTAGATTCTAACGGATAGATTGACCTAGATTTTGACAAGTGAATTGACCTAGATTCCGACGGATCAATTGACCTAGATTCCGACCGATGGATTGACGTAGATTCGGACGGATAGATTGATCTAGATTCAGATGAATAGATTGACCTAGATTCCGACAGGTGGATTAACCAAGATTACGAAGGTTCGATTTACCTTGATTCCGACGGATCGTTTAATCTAGATTCCGACAGATGGATTTCCCTAGATTAGTACAGATGGATTGACTTAGTTTCCGACAGATGGATTGACCTATATTCTAAAGAGTTTGATTGACATACATTCCGGCAGATGGATTGACCTAGATTCAGACGGATCGATTGACATAGATTTTGACGGATTGATTGACCTAGATCCCGACGTATCGATTGACCTAAATTCAGACAGATGGATTAACGTAGATACGGACGGATAGATTGACCTAGATTCCGATGGATGGGTTGACCTAGATTCCGACAGATGGATTGACCTAGATTCTGACAAATGGATTGACCTAGATTCGTACTGATGGATTGACCTAGATTGTTAAAGATAGATTGATTTAGATTCCGATGGATATATTGACATAGAGTCCGACGGATCGATTTATCCCTATTCCGACGAAACAATTGACCTAAATTCTGACGTATAAATTGACCCTAATTCNATTGACCTAGATTCCAACAAATGGATTGACCTAGATTCCGACAGATGGATTGACCTAGATTTTGACGGATCGATTGACCTTGATTCCGACAGATCAATTGACCTAGATACCTACGGATCTTTTGTCCTTGTTTCCGAGATAACAATTGACCTATATTCCGACAGATTGATTGATCTAAATTCCGAAATATGGATTAAACTATATTTTGACAGATAGATTGACCAAAATTCCGACGTATTAATTGACCTAGATTCCGACGGATCGATTGACCTAGATTCACACGGATCGATTGATCTAGATTCCGACAGATAGATTGACGTAGATTCGGACGGATAGATTAACATATATTTCGAATAATGGATTGATCTTGATTTTGACAGATAGATTGTCCTAGATTCCGAAGGATTGATTAACTTAAATTCCGACAGATGGATTGACCTAGATTCGGACGGAGCGATTGACATAGATTACGACGGATCGATTGACCTTAATTCCGACGGTTCGATTATCTTTGATTCCAACGGATCGATTGACCTAGATTTCGACATATGGTTTTTTATGATTCGTACAGATGGATTGACCTAGATTTTGAAAGATGGATTGACCTAGATTCCGAAGGATTGATTAACTTAAATTCCGACAGATGGATTCACCTAGATTCGGACGGATCGATTGACATAGATTTAGACGGATGGATTGATTTGGAATCTCACAGATAGATTGACTTATATTCCGACGGATCGATTGACCTAGTTTCCGTCGGAACGATTGACCTAGATTCCGACCGATGGATTGACGTAGATTCGGACGGATAAATTGACCTAGATTCTGACATATGGATTGACCTGGATTCCGACAGACGAATTGACCTACATTCCGAGGGATCGGTTGACCTCGATTCCGACGGAACGATTGACCTTAATTCCTACAAATGAATTGACCTAGATTCCAACAGTTGGATTTACCTAGATGCCAACAGATAAATTGATATAAATTCCGAGAGACGGATTGACCTAGATTACGAAGCACCGGTTGACCTAAATTTCGACAGATGGATTGACGTCGATTCCGAGGGATCGAATTACCAATATTCCGATAAATGGATTTACCTAGATTCGGACAGATAGATTGACCTAGATTCCGGAAGATGGATTGACCTAGATTTTGACAGTTAGATTGACCTAGATTCCGACGTATCGATTGACCTAGATTCCGACAGATGGATTAACGTAGATAAGGACGGATAGATTGACCTGGTTTCCGATGGATGGATTGACTCAGATTCCGACAGATGGATTGACCTAGGTTTTGGCGGATCGATTGACCTTGTTTCCGACAAATTAATTGACGTAGATACCGACAGATCGATTGACCTAGTTTCCTAAATATCGATTGAACTAAATCCTGACTGATGAATTGACTTAGATTCGGACGGATTCATTGACATAGATTTCGACAAATGGATTGACCTAGATTCCGACAGATAAATTGACCTAAAATCCGACAAATCGATTGATTTAGATTCCGTCAGATCGATTGACCTAGATTCCGACGGATCGATTGACATAGATTCCGACAGATGGATTGTCATAGATTTTGACTAATGGATTGACCTATATTCTGACAGATAGATTGACTTAGATTCCAACGGATCGATTGACATAGTTTCCGTCGGAACGATTGACCTAGATTTCGACGATTCGATTGACCTAGATTCCGACAGATGGATTGACGTAGATTCGGACGGATAAATTGATTCCGATTCCGATGGATGGATTGACCTAGATACCGATGGATGGATTGACTTTGATTTGGACTGATGGAATGACCTACATTCCGACAGATGGATTAACCTGGATTCCGACTGATGGATTGACCTAGATTTTGACAGATAGATTGACCTAGATTGCGACGTATTGATTAACCTGGATTCCGACTGATAGATTGACTTAGATTCCGAAGGATAAATTGACCTAGATTCTGACATATGGATTGACATAAATTCCGACGAATGGATTGACCTAGATTTCAGTGTTCGATTTACCCAGATTCTGACAGATGAATTGACATAGACTTGGACTGATCAATTGACCTAGACTATAACGTATGGATTAACCTAGATTTCTACTGATGGATTGACTTATATTCCGACAGACGGATTGACATGGATTCCGTCTGACGTAATCCTTTCATTCCGGGGGATCGGTTGACCTCGATTCCGACGGAACGATTCACTTTAAATCCTACAAATGAATTGACCTAGATTCCAACAGTTGGATTTACCTAGATTCCAACAGATGGATTGACCTAAATTCCGACAGACGGATTGACCTAGATTACGAAGCACCAGTTGACCTAAATTTCGACAGATGGATTGACGTCGATTCCGAGGGATCGAATTATCAATAATCCGATAAATGGATTGACCTAGATTCGGACGGATCGATTGTCCTAGATACCGGAAGATGGATTGACCTAGATTCGGACGGATCGATTGACTTAGATACCGGAAGATGGATTGACCTAGATTTTGACAGATAGATTGACCTAGATTCCGACGCATCGATTGACCTAGATTCCGACAGATCGATTGACCTAGATTCCGACGGATCGATTGATCTAAATTCCGTATGATGGATTGACTTTGATTCCGAAAGATGGATTGACCTAGATTCCGACAGATGGATTGACCTAGATTCCGACAGATGTATTTACCTAGATTTAGACAGATGGATTGATTTAGATTTTGACAGATAAATTGACCTAGATTCCGACGTATCGATTGACCTAGATTCCGACTGATGGATTGACTTAGATTCTGAAGGAAAAATTGACCCACATTCTTACATTTTGATTGACCTAAATTTCGACAAATGGATTAACATAGATTCCGAGGGTTCGATTTACCCAGAATTTGGCAGATAGATTGACTTAGATTTGGACGGATCGATGGACCTAGATTCTAACGGATGGAATAACCTAGATACCTACTGATGGATTGACCTAGATTCCGACAGACGAATTGACCGTGATTCCGACGGATGATTTGACCTAGATTCCGAAAAATGTATTGACCTAGATTCCAACAAGTGGATTGACCTAGATTCCAACAAATGGTTTGACTCAAATTCCGAAAAACGGATTATCCTAGATTACGAGGCATCAGTTGACCTTAATTTCGACAGATGGATTGACGTATATTTTGACAGATGGATTGTCCTATATTCCGACGTATCGATTGACCTAGATTCCGACAGATGGATTGACGTCTTACGGACGAATAGATTGACCTAGATTCCGAAAGATGAATTGACCTAGATTCCGACAGATGGATTGACCTAGATTCCGAAAAATGTATTGACCTAGATTCCGCCGTATCGATTGACCTAGATTCCGACGGATCGATTGACCTAGAATCCGACGGATCGAATGACCTAGATTCCGACAGATGGATTGACGTAGATTCCGACAGATGGATTGACGTAGATTAGGACGGTTAGAATGACCTAGATTCCGATGGATGGATTGACCTAGATTCCGACAGTTGGAGTGACCTAGATTCCGAAAGATGGATTAACCTAGATTTTGACAGATAAATTGACCTAGATTCCGACGCATCGAATGACCAAGATTTTGACGGATGGATTGATTTAGAATCAGGCGAATCGATAGACCCTAATTCCGACAGATAAATTGACCTTGATTGCGAAAGATGGATAAACCTTTGTTCCGACAGATGGATTGACCTAGATTCGTACTGATGGTTTGTCATAGATTCTTAAAGATAAATTGAATTAGATTTCGTTGGATAGTTTGACATAGATTCCGACGGATTGATTTACCTTGATTCCGACGGATCGATTTACTTTGATTCCGACGGATCGATTGACCTAGTTTCCGACGTATAGATTGACCTAAATTCCAAGTGATGAATTGACTCATATTCATAAAGATGGATTGACCTATATTACGACAGATGGATTGCCTTCAAATCCGAGCGATCGATTGGCATTGATTCTCTTAGATGGATTGACGTATATACAGGCGGATCGATTGACATAGATTTCGACAAATGGAATGACCTATATTCCAACAGATCGATCGACCTAGAAAACGACGGATTAATTGACCTTGATTCCGACGGTTCGATTGACTTAGATTCCAACGGATCGATTGCTCTAGATTCCGACAGATGGATTTCTTTAGATTCGTACAGATGGATTGACCTAGATTTCAAAATATTGATTGACCTAGATTCCAAAGAATCGATTAACTTAGATTCCAACAGATGGATTGACGTAGATTCGGACGGATAAATTGACCTAGATTCCGATGGATGGATTGACCAAGTTTCCGACAGATAGATTGACCTAGGTTTTGACGGATCGATTGACCTTGATTCCGACTGTCGAATTGACTTAGATTCGGACGGATCCATTGACATAGATTTCGACTGACGGATTGACTTAGATTCCGACAGATAAATTGAATTAGAATCCGTCAAATCGATTGATTTCGATTCCGTCAGATCGATTGACCTAGATTCCGACGGATCGATTGACCTAGATTCCGACAGATGGCTTGACGTAGAATCGGACGGATAGATTGACCTAGATTCCGATGGATGGATTGACCTAGATTCCGACAGATGGATTAACCTAGATTCCGACAGATGTATTCACCTAGATTTTGAGAGATAGATTGACCTAGATTCCGACTGTCGAATTGATCTAGATTCCGACGGATCGATTGACCTAGATTCCGACAGATGGAATGATGTAGATTCGGACGGATAGATTGACCTAATTTCCAAAGGATGGATTGACTTTGATTCCGACAGATGGATTGACCTAGATTCCGACAGATGAATTGACCTATATTCCGACACATGTATTCACCTAGATTTTGACAGATAGATTAACCTAGATTCCGACGTATCGATTGACCAAGATTCCGACAGATCGACTGACCTAGATTCCGATTGATATAATGACCTTGGTTCCGACAGATGTATTGACCTAGATTCCGACAGATGTATTCACTTAGATTTTGACTGATAGATTGACCTAGATTCTGACGTATCGATTGACCTAGATTCCGACAGATAGATTGACCAAGATTTCGACATATCGATTGACCTAGATTCCGACGGATCTATTGACGTAAATTCAGACGGATCGATAGATCTACATTCCGACAGATTGGTTGACGTACATTCGGACGGATAGATTAACCTAGATTCCGATAGATGGATTGACTTTGATTCCGACAGATGGATTGACCTAGATTCCGACAGATGGATTTCTTTAGATTCGTACAGATGGATTGACCTAGATTTCGAAAGATGGATTGACCTAGATTCCGAAAGATCGATTAATTTATATTCCGACTAATGGAATGACTTAGATTGTGAAGGAAAAATTGATCTAGATTCTTACATTTGGATTGATTTAAATTTCGATGAAAGGGTTGACCAAGATTCCAAGGGTTCGATATACCCAGAATCTGGCAGATGGATTGACTTAGATTTGGACGAATCGATTGACCTAGATTCCGACGTATCGACTGACCTAGATCTCGACGGAACGATTGACCTTAATTCCTACAAATGAATTGACCTAGATTCCAACAGTTGGATTAACCTAGATTCCAACAGATGCATTGACCTAGATTCAACCAGTTGGATTGACCTAGATTCCAACAGATGCATTGACCTAGATTACGAGGCATCGGTTGGCCTAAATTTCGACAGATGGATTGACGTTGATTCCGAGGGTTCGAATTACTAATATTCCGACAAATGGATTGACCTAGATTCGGACGGATCGATTGACCTAGATTCCGGAAGATGGATTGACCTCAATTTTGACAGATAGATTGACCTAGATTCCGACGTGTCGATTGACCTTGATTCCGACAGATGGATTGACGTGGAAACGGACGGATAGATTGACCTAGAAACCGATGGATGGATTGACCTAGATTCCGACAGATGGATTGACCTAGATTCCGACAGATGGATTGACCTCGATTTTGACGGATCGATTGACCTTAATTTCGACAGATCAATTGACCTGGATACCGACGGAACTTTTGAGCTAGTTTCCGAGATAACAATTGACCTGGATTCCGACAGATGGATTGACCTAGATTCCGACAGATGGGTTTACCTATATTTTGACAGATAGATTGACCAAGATTCCGACGTATTGATTGACTTAGATTCCGACGGATCGATTGACTTGATTCAGGCGGATCGAATAACCTAGATTCCGACAGATGGATTGACGTAGATTCGGACGGATTGATTAACCTAGATTCTGACATATGGATTGACCTAGAATCCGACGGATGGAATGACTTAGATTCCGAAGGATAAATTGACCTTGATTCTGACATATGGATTGACCTCGATTCCGACGGATGGATTGACGTAGATTCGGACGGATGAATTAAACTAGATTCCGAATGTTCGATTTACCCAGAATCTGACAGATGGATTGACTTAGATTTTGACGGATTGATTGACCTAGATTCTAACGGATGGATTCATCTAGATTCCTACTGATGGATTGACCTAGATTCCGACAAACGGATTGACCTAGATTCCGACAGACGATTTGACCTAGTTTCCGAGGGATCGGTTGACCTAGATTCCGAGGGAAGGATTGACCCCAATTCTTACAAATGAATTGACCGAGATTCCAACAGTTGGATTGACCTAGATTCCAACAAATGGAATGACCTTAATTCTGACAGTTGAATTGACCTAGAAATCGAGGGACCGAATGATTTAGATTCCGACGGTACGATTGACCTAGATTCCGACGGATCGATTGACCTAGATTCCGACTTATCGGAAGACTTGGATCCGACGGATGGATTGACCTAGATTTTTGAAGATGGATTGACCTAGATTCCAAAAGTATACTTGACCTAGATTCGTACAGAAGGATTTACCTAGATTCCGACAGATGGATTGACCTAGAATCCGAGGGATCGATTGGCATTGATTCTCAGAGATGGATTCACCTATATTCAGACGGATCGATTGACATAGATTTCGACAAATAGAATGACCTAGATTCCGACAGATCGATTGACCTAGGTTACGACGGAACAATTGACCTTGATTCCTACGGTTCGATTGACTTAGATTCCGACGGATCGATTGACCTAGATTGAGACGGATCGATTAACCTAGATTCCGACAGATGGATTGACGTAGAATCGGACGGATGGATTAAACTAGATTCCGAGTGTTCGATTTACCCAGAATCTAACAGATGAATTGACTTAGATTTAGACGGATTGATTGACCTTGATTATAACAAATGGATTGACCTAGATTCCTACTGATGGATTGACCTAGATTCCGACAGTTGGACCGACCTAGATTCCGACAGTTGGACTGACCTAGATTCCGAAAGATAAATTAACCTAGATTTAGACAGATAAATTGACCTAGATTCCGACGTATTGATTGACCAAGATTCCGACGGATGGATTGACCTGGATTCGGGCGGATCGATGGACCTTAATTCCGACAGATGAATTGACCTAGATTGCGACAGATGGATAAACCTTTGTTCCGAGAGATGGATTGAACTAGATTCGTACTGATGGTTTGACATAGATTCTTAAAGATGGATTGACTTAGATTCCGATGGATAGATTGACCTAGATTCCAACAGATCGATTTACCTTGATTCCGACGGATCGATTTACCTTGTTTCCGACGTATGTATTGACCTACATTCCGACTGATGAATTGATCTAGATACGTACAGATGGATTGACCTAGATTCCGACAGATGGATTGACCTAAAATCTTAGGGATCGATTGGCATTGATTCTCTTAAATGGATTGACCTATATACAGACGGATCGATTGACATAGATTTCGTCAAATGGAATAACCTAGTTTCCGACAGATCGATTGACCTAGATAACGACGGATCGATTGACCTTGATTCCGACGGTTCGATTGACTTAGATTTCAACGGATCGATTGACCTAGATTCCGACAGATGGATTTCTTTAGATTCATACAGATGGATTGACCTAGATTTTGCAAGATGGATTGACCTAGATTCCGAAGGATCGATTAACTTAGATTTCGACAGATGAATTGACGTAGATTCGGACGGATAAATTGAAATAGATTCTGATGGATAGATTGACCTAGATTCCGATGGATGGATTGACTTTGATTCTGAAGGATAAATTGACCTAGATTCTGACATATGGATTGACCTAATATCCGACGAATGAATTGACCTAGATTCCGAGGGTTTGATTTACCTAGATTCCGACAGATGGATTAGCATAGATTTGGACGGATCAATTGACTTGGATTATAACGGATGGATTTACCTAGATTCCTACTGATGGATTGACCTAGATTCCGAAAGACGGATTGACCTGAATTCCGACAGTCGAACTAACCAAGATTCCGAGGGATCGGTTGATATTGATTCCGACGGAACGGTTGACCTTAGTTCCTACAAATGAATTGACCTCGATTCCAACAGTTGGATTGACCTAAATTTTAACAGATCGATTGACCTAAATTCCGACAGACGGAATGACCTAGATTACGAAGCACCGGTTAAACTAAATTTCGACAGATGGATTGACGTCAATTCCGAAGAATCGATTTACATATATTCCGAAAAATGGATTAACCTAGATTCGGACGGATCGATTGACCTAGATTCCGAAAGGAGGATCGACCTAGAGTTTGACAGATAGATTGACCTAGATCCCGACGTATCGATTGACCTAGATTCCTACATATGGATTAACGTAGATACCGACGGATCGATTGACCTAGTTTCCGAGATATCGATTGACCTAGATTCCGGCTGTGGAATTGACTTAGATTTGGATGGATCCTTTGACATAGATTTCGACGGATGGATTGACCTAGATTCCGACAGATAAATTGAACTAGAATCCGACAAATCGATTGATTTAGATTCTGTCAGATCGATTGACCTAGATTCCGACGGATCGATTGACCTAGATTCCGAAAGATGGCTTGACGTAGAATCGGACGGATAGATTGACCTAGATTCCGATGGATGGATTGACCTAGATTCCGACAGATTTATTCACCTAGATTTTGACTGATAGATTGACCTATATTCCGACGTATCGTTTAACCTTGATTCCGACAGATCAATTGACCTAGATTCCGACGGATCGATTGACGTAGAATCCGACAGATGGATTGACGTAGATTCCGACGGATAAATTGACCTAAATTCCGAAGGATGGATTGACTTTGACTCCGACAGATGAATTGATCTAGATTCCGACAGATAGATTGACCTATATTCCGACAGATGTATTCACCTAGATTTTGACAGAAAGATTGACCTAGATTCCGACGTATTGATTGACCTAGATTCTGACTGATGAATTGACCAAGATTCCGACGTATCGATTGACCTAAATTCCGACGGATCGATTGACCTAAATTCCGACGGATTGATAGACCTAGATTCCGACAGATGGATTCACGTACATTCGGACGGATAGATTAACCTAGATTCCGATGGATGGATTGACTTTGATTCCGACAGATGGATTGACCTAGATTCCGACAGATGGATTGACCTGGATTCCGACAGATGGATTGACCTAGATTTTTACAGATATATTTACCTAGATTCCGACGTATTGATTGACCTAGATTCAGTCTGATAAATTGAATTAGATTCTGAAGGAAAAATTGACCTTGATTCTGATTTTTGGATTGACTTAAATTTCGACGAACGGATTGACCTAGATTTCGAGGGTTCAATATACCCAGAATCAAGCAGATGGATTGACTTAGATTTGGTCGGATCGATTGACCTAGATTCAAACGGATAGATTAACCTATATTTCTACTGATGGATTGACCTAGATTCCGACAGACGAATTGACCTAGATTTCGAGGGATCGGTTGACCTAGATTCCGACGGAACGATTGACCTTAATATCTACAAATGAATTGACCTAGATTCCAACAGTTGAATTGACCTAGATTTCAGCAGATGCATTGACCAAAATTCCGACAGACGGATTGACCTAGATTACGAGGCATCGGTTGATCTAAATTTCGACAGATGGATTGACGTTGATTCCGAGGGGTCGAATTACTTTATTTTGACAAATAAATTGATCTAGATTCGGACGGATCGATTGACCTAGATTTCGAAAGATGGATTGACCAAGATTTTGACAGATATATTGACCTTGATTCCGACGTATCAATGGACCTAGATTCCGACAGATGGATTGACGTAGATACGGACGGATAGATTGACCTAGATTCCGATGGATGGATTGACCTAGATTCCGACAGATGGACTAACCTAGATTCCGACAGATGGATTGACCTAGATTTTAACGGATCGATTGACCTTGATTCCGACAGATCAAATAACTTAGATACCGATGGATCGATTGACCTAGTTTCCGAGATATCAATTGACCTAGATTGCGACAGATGGATTGACCTTGAATCCGACATATGGATTTACTTATATTTTGACAGATGGATTGACCAACATTCCGACGTATCGATTGACCTAGATTCCGACTGATCGATTGACCTAAATTCAGACGGATCGATTAACCTAGATTCCGACAGATAGTTTGACGTAGATTCGGACGGATAGATTAACCTATATTCTGACATATGGATTGGCCTAAATTCCGACGGATGGATTGACTTAGATTCCGAAGGATAAACTGACCTAGATTCTGACATATGGATTGACTCCGATTCCGACGGATGGATTGACCTAGATTCCGAGGGTTCGATTTACCCAGAATCTAACAGATGGATTGACTTAGATTTGGACGGATCGATTGACCTAGATTCCGAGGGATCGGTTGACCTAGATTCCAACGGAACGATTGACCCCAATTCCTATAAATGAATTGACCTAAATTCCAAAATTTGATTGAACTAGATTCCAACAAATGGATTGACCTAAATTCCGACAAACGTATTTACCTAGATTACGAGGCATCCGTTGACCTAAATTTCGACAGATGGATTGACGTCAATTTCGAGGGTTCGTATTACTAATATTCCGACAAATGGATTGACCTAGATTCGGACGGATAGATAGGCCAAGATTCCGATAGATGGATTGACCTAAATTTTGACAGATAGATTGACCTAGATTCCGACGTATCGATTGAATTAGATTCCGACAGATGGATTGATGTAGATTAGGACGGATAGACTGACCTAGATTCCGATGGATGGATTGACCTAGATTCCGACAGTTGGATTGACATAGATTCCAACAGATGTTTTGACCTAAATTCTGACAGACGGATTGACCTAGATTACGAGGCACCGGTTGACCTAAATTTCGACAGATGGATTGTCGTCGATTTCGAGGGATCGAATTACAAATATTCCGATAAATCGATTGACCTAGATTCGGACGGATCGATTGACTTAGATTCCGGAAGATGGATTGACCTAGATTTTGTCAGATAGATTGACCTACATTCCGACGTATCGTCTGATATAGATTCCAAAAGATGGATTAACGTAGATATGGACGGATATATTGACCTGGATTCCAATGAATGGATTGACCTAGATTCCGACAGATGGATTGACCTAGGTTTTGACGGATCGATTGATCTTGATTCCGACAAATCAATTGACCTAGATACCGACGGATCGGTTGACCTAGTTTCCGAGATATCGACTGACCTAGATTTCGACTGATGAATTGACATAGATTCGGACGGATCCATTCACATAGATTTCGACGGACAGATTGACCTAGATTCCGACTGATAATATAACCTTGAATCCGACAAATCGATTGATTCAGATTCCGTCAGGTCGATTGACCTAGATTCCGACGGATTGATTGACCTAGATTCCGACAGATGGATTGACGTAGAATCGGACGGATAGATTGACCTAGATTCCGATGGAAGGATTGACCTAGATTCCGACAGATGGATTGACTTAGATACCGACTGATGAATTGACCTAGATTCGTACAGATAGATTGACCTAGATTCCGACAGATGGATTTACCTAGAATCCGAGGGATCGATTGGCATTGATTCTCTTAGATGGATTGACTTATATTCAGACGGATCGATTGACATAGATTTTGACAAATATAGTGACCTAGATTCCAAAAGATCGATTGACCTAGATAACGACGGATCGATTGACCTTGATTCCGACGGTTCGATTGACTTAGATTCCGACGGATCCTTTGACCTAGATTCCGACGAATCGATTGACTTTGATTCCGACAGATGGATTGACGTAGATTCGGACGGATAGATTAACCTAGATTCCGATGAATAGATTAACTTTGATTCCGACAGATGGATTGACTTTGATTCCGACGGACAGATTGACCTACATTCCGACAGATGGTTTAACGTAGATTCGGACGGATAGATCAAGCTAGATTTCGATGGATAAATTGACTTTAATTCCCACAGATGGATTGACTTAGATTCCATCATATCGATTGACCTAGATTCCGATGGATGAATTGACCTAGATTCCGAGGAATGAATTGGCCTACATTCTTACATTAGGATAGACCTAGATCTTGACGGATGGACTGACCTAGATTCCGAGTGCTCGATTTACCCAGAATCTGACAGATTGGCTGACTTAGATTTGGACGGATCGATTGACCTAGATTCTAACGGATGGATTGGCGTAGATTCCTACTGATGGATTAACCTAGATTCCGACAGACGTATTGACCTAGATTCCGAAGGACCGAATAATTTAGATTCCGACGGTACGATTGACCTAGATTCCGACGGATCGATTGACCTAGATTCCGACGTATCGATAGACTTGGATCCGACGGATGGATTGACCTAGATTTTTGAAGATGGATTGACCAAGATTCCGCAAGTTCACTTGACCTATATTCCAACTGATGGATTGACCTAAATTGTGACAATATGCGGCGAATCGATTGAATTAGATTCCGACGGATCGATTGACATAGATTCCGACAGATGGATTGACGTAGATTCGGACGTATAGATTGACCTAGATTCCGATGAATGGATTGACCTAGATTCCGACAGATGGATTGACCTAGATTCCGACGGTTCGATTTACAATGATTCCGACGAATCGATTCACCTTGATTCCGTCAGATAGATTTCCCGAGATTCGTACAGATGCATTAACTAAGATTCCGTCATATAGATTGTCCAAGATTCCGAGGGATCGATTGACCTAGATTTNGACCTAGATTCCGACGGAACGATTGCCCCCAATTCTTACAAATAAATTGATCTAGATTCCAACAGTTAGATTGACCTAGATTCCAAAAAATGGATTGACCTAATTTCCAACAAACGGATTGACCTAGATTACGAGGCATCAGTTGAACTAAATTTCGATAGATGGTTAGACATATATTCCGAAAGTTCGAATTACAAATATAATGACAGATAGATTGACCTAGATTCGGACCGATCGATTGACCTATATTCCGAAAGATAGATTGACCTGAAATTTGACATATAGATTGACCTAGATTCTGACGTATCGATTGACCTAGATTCCGACAGATCGATTGACCTAGATTCAGATGTATGGATTGACCTAGACTCTGACAGATGGATTGACCTAGATTCCGACAGATGTATTTACCTAGATTTTGACAGATAGATTGACCTAAATTCCGACGTATCAATTGCCTAAGATTCCTAAAGATAGATTGACCAAGATTCCGATATATCGATTGACCTAGATTCCGACGGATCTATTGACCTAAATTCAGACGTATCGATTGACCTAGATTCCGGCAGATGGATAGACGTATATTCGGACGGATAGATTACCCTAGATTCCGATGGATAGATTGACTTTGATTCCGACAAATGGATTAACCTAGATTCCGACAGATGGATTGACCTGGATTCCGACAGATGGATTGACCTAGATTTTGACAGATAAATTGACCTAGATTCTGACGTATCGATTGACCTAGATTCCGACTGATGGATTGACTTAGATTCTGAAGGAAAAATTGACCTAGAATCTGATATTTGGATTGGCTAATTCTTCGACGAATGGATTGACCTAGACTCCGAAAGTTTGATTTACTCAGAATCTGGCAGATGGATTGACATATATTTTGACGGATCGATTGACTTAGATTCTAACGGATGGATTAATCTTGATTCCTACAGATGGATTGACCTAGAATCCGACAGACGGATTGACCTAGATTCCGACAGACGAATTGATANCGACAGATGGATTGACCTAAATTCGGGCGGATCGATTGACATTGATTTTGACGGATGGATTGACCTAGATTCTGGCAGATGGATTTACCTAGATTCCGACAGATGGTTTGACTTACATTTTGACTAACGGATTGACCCAGATTCCGACTGATATATTGACTTTGATTCCGACGGATTGATTGACCTAGTTTCCGTCGGATCAATCGACGTAGATTCCGACGGATCTAGTGGCTTGGATTCCGACAGTTAGATTGAGGCAGATTCGGACGGATAGATTGACCTAGATTCCGATAGATGGGTTGACCTAGATTCCGACAGATGGATTGACCTAGATTCCGACAGATGGTTTGACCAACATTTTGACAAATGGATTGACCGAGATTCCGAAAGATAGATTGACCTCGTTTCCGACGGATTGATTGACGTAGTTTCCGTCGGATCGATTGACCTAGATTTCGGCGAATCGATTGACCTACATTTTGAATGAAGGATTGACGTAGATTCGGATGGATAAATTGACCTAGATTCCAATGGATGGATTGACCTAGATTCCGACAGATGGATTGACCTAGATTCCGACAGATGGAATTACTTTGATTCCGACGGATGGATTAAGCTAGATTTCGACAGATAGATTGAACTAGATTCTGACGTATCAATTGACCAGGATTCCGACTGACGGATTGACCTACATTCCAACAGATGGATTTACCTATATTTTGACAGATAGATTGACCAAGATTCCGACATATTGATTGACTTAGATTCCGACGGATCGATCGACCTAGATTCAGACGGATCGATTAACCTAGATTCCGTCAGAAGGATTGACGTAGATTCGGTCGGATAGAATAACCTAGATTCTGACATTGATTGACCTAGAATCTGACGGATGGAATGACTTAGATTCCGAAGGATGAATTGACCTAGATTCTGACATATGGATTGACCTCGATTTCGACGGATGGATTAACCTAGATACCGAGAGTTCGATTTACCCAGAATCTGACAGATGGATTGACTTAGATTGAGACGGATTGATTGACATTGATTCTAACGGATGGATTCACCTAGATTCCTACTGATGGATTGACCTAGATTCCGACAAACGGATTGACCTAGATTCTGACAGACGAATTGACCTAGGTTCCGACGGACGAATTGACCTAGATTTCGAGGGATCGGTTGACCTAGATTCCGACGGAACGATTGCCCCCAATTCT